>JANHFX010003564.1:48741-61406 GCA_027560015.1 Chloroceryle amazona | reverse complement strand
AGTCACCTGCCCTGTTTCTGGGGTGGTATTTTATTCTTGTTTGCTTTTATGCTATTACCTGGGCTCCAATTTCTAGACACTTTTGAAGTCAGGACACTGAGCTGGCCTTTGCTACCTCAGTCTGGCAATTTTTAATGTTTACATAAATTTTATCTGTCAGCAGCTTCTCAGGAATCAACTATTTGCTTCAAAGCCTTTACCAGGGTAAGGCAGCATGCCAGTATGCTCAGCCCACTGCTTTCAGAATTGAAGGATTACATTTTATTTACAATCACCCATCTAGATTATACATGTGGTTTGTTAAATCTGTCACTGCTTTCAAGTCTAGAGGGCTGCTTTCCCATGTTAGCTGTCTGCTAAGGGTTCACTGTTATGTGAAGGAGTCTCTACTACATTTTGAGCCACATCAGCTTTGCATACAGAGGGAAGGCTTCTGAACATTTCTGTGGTTTTCTGCTGCTGCTTGCATGTGCATAGGAACTGTTGTCCTTGGTAATTTAGAAAACAAATGTAAATATGACAACTGTACTTGCATACGATCTTATCTCCTGTCTAGCAGCCTCTTGCTCTTTTCTGGGAGTGACAGAGAAGTGTGTTATTTTTTCTGGACCACTGATGGAGGGAAGAGTAGAATGATGAACCATGATTTTTATTTTTTTTCCTTCTCTCATGATTTTACTTTTTAATTTCAGTCATTATATTCACTGTTCCTTTTGTCTTCAGAAAGAATTCATGGAGAGTTGTCAGGATCATGAACTCATAAATCTCATGAAAGTAAAACCCGTGCCAGCTGAGCAAGGCATGATTTTAATTAAGACTAACAGGATTTTTTGTCTTTTTCTTTCTTTGTACCCCTGATTCAAATGTAACAGTTGGGAAGAAAGACCTTCTTGTTTGTCAGCTGAGGAAGACTGAGTTGGTGGGACCTTTTGAGACTTCTATGATTTAAAAAAATAAAGGCCTTAGGATTTTTATTTGGTTAAGGGAACAAATCCTTTTACTGAGCCTTTGTAGAGCAGGGAATTGAACAGAGATGTAATCTGTTTTTTTCTGTTGCAGGTTACTGTTCTAAAGGAAGTTCATGCTGGAGAATTTATCATTCATTCCCTGTTCCTTCTGGCTACTGCACATCCCCATGCACTGCTCTATAAATAGATATTTAAAAGGTTCTTTTGCCAAAATCTCTGAAGACAAACTTTGATTTCACTAAATCCAAAAAAAGCACCTATCATCAATTCTCAGTGCACAAGATAGTTATGTTAGGAAAACAAATGGATCAAGGAGATTTCTGCTGCAAGTGCCTCAAATAATGATCTGCTCTTTGTGAAGAGCATTTATCTATGAAGACCAGCCAAGGTGAATTAAAAGAGCATTATCTGAAAACAGGCAGAGGTGAAGCCATCTATCTTTCTGTCATCTGCCAACCCATGTTGGGTTGCTGGATCACCTCCACTGTGAGGACAGGCTCAGAGCGTTGAGGTTGTTCAGCCTGGAAAAGAGAAGTCTCCAGGGTCACCTTATAGCGGCCTTCCAGCACTTAAAGGGGGCCTACAGGAAAGATGGTGAGGGACTTGTTATCAGGGAGTGTAGTGATAGGATGAGGGGTAATGGTTTTAAACTAAAAGAGAATAGATTTACATTAGATGTAAGGAATAAATTTTTTACTGTGAGAGTGTTGAGTCACTGGAGCAGGTTGCCTGGAGAGGTGGTGGGTGCCCCATACCTGGAAGTGTTCAAAGCCAAGTTGGCCAGGGCTTTGAGCAACCTGGTCTTGTGGGAGATGTCCCCACCCGTGGCAGGGGAGATGGAAGTAGATGATTTTAAGGTCCCTTCCAAGCCAAACCATTCTGTGATTATATGTTGGCCCATCTGTGAGCTGTATCTGTATGGAGGTGGGGAAGGGTCTTTTCCTCACTGAGGAATTCAGGCTTTATGGCTCCAGCTGGTTCGCCTGACCAGTACTGGTCTTGCAGGCCAGTTCTGCCTCTCTGTCTGTGCTGCCTACAACAAGCACCAATGCAGCAGAGGCTGAGAAGAGTCTCCTCTGGAGTACTCTGCTGACCTGTTTGCTAAACTGAATTTGCCTCCCATCCATTTCCTCCTCAGTCCATGATGCCTCTGATAGGGAAAGTCATCTGTGTTACAGCCTTGTTATCTTAGCCAGGGGAGGGAAGGGAATCAGAGCTATCATACTGCTTGCAGCCTGATGTTCTGAAACACTTGAAGTGACCTATTGCCTGCAAGCATAGCTGTACCTGTTTAGCCTCTAAAGGTACAGTGCTCACTGAAAGGTTGGGTGCCGAGGGTGCCTGTAATTCGTGACTTCCCAAGCAAACCTTTCCTTCTACGTTAACAGTTATTGAGTTGAAAGAGTTTGCTTAGTGTGGAATGATGCTGCTGTGGAACCCTACTAAGGCTACATCTGCTAAGAGCTTGTATTGATTTGTGTCTTGGTTTATAAAAGCCTTCAATTCTCCTTGTGTAAATGCCATAAATAATGCAGATGTACTAGGTGAAATGTGCTGTAGGAACATCCCAGAAATCATTTTGGTCTGGGTTGAACTAAGCTAATCTAATCATGGTTAGGAGTTTCTCAATAGCTGTGAAGCAAGGAATATATTCTCTTATTCTAGCTTCATGTATTAGTCAATACGCAGGGGTAGGAATATAGGTATTTGAAAATTGCAATCAACTTTATAAAACAAGATCTTTTAATGTTAAAATAATACAAAACTTAACCTGAAACCAGTTGTAAATCATATATATATACACACACACACACACACAGTGGAAGTTCAGTAAAATCCAGCCCTGTGTCTGTGATTTATCTGCATAATCCTCACATTTGTATGCCTCTGTCAGATGGACTGCAGTGCTTCAGAAGCTATATATGTTTATATACTAAATAAATCATTTTGCCCACTCATAGCAAACAGCCATTTTGTGTGCACAACGTTGCAGAATGCATTTTAATAGGGGACACTGATGAATGATTTGTCCTTTTAAGATTCCACGAGCTTTAGGGCACCAAAATGTATTTCAGATTGGACTAGGTCCAAATCTGTATGAGTACTCTCTGTCAGTCTTGTAGAAAGTATATGGGAGTTTTAGAGATGATCTGTTTTTAGAAATTTAATTGGATTTTTTGTTTTGTTTTATGTCAGTGATGTATAAAAAAGGCAGTAAGGTAGAGGGATGTGGTATTTGTTAGATTGTTCTGTTAGAAATAGCCAGCATATCCAAGCTGTTTTTTCTTCAAAGTGGTCTGTGGTTGTGGCAGCTTGGGTTCTCCTCTGCATTGGAGAGTTCAGCTGATAGACAGTGGTTCCTGCAGAAGAGAGAGAAAGTATTTATAGGCTCATAAATTCATTCCAATAAATGTGCCCCTGGCGGTTACTTGATGTTAGTTACCACAGTTGCAAGATGAAGAATGTTGTTTATGTGCTATTAGCATTGTTAATTATGAGGAAACATGGATACAGCCTATTTTCAGAGCTGATACTTGTCTTTCTATCACTTTTCTGCACTGGATAGTCCCCAGATTGCTGATGTGATCCAATAGCATATTGCCGACTACAAGCTATAAGACAATTTCTGAACTTGCTAACTCTGCTTCAAGTCGTTTAGCATTGAGCACTTTGTCTTGGCTAAAGCAGACGAACGGTATGAACCAGGTTGTCCATCGGCAGAGTTTTCAGGAATTTGGGGTCATATGTCAGGATTGATTACCAAAGGAACTCCAAGCACCCAGAGGAATTTGGAGAGCTCTTGAACGTCAGTTCAGGGGTAGACTTCAGAAATCATTGAGATTGCTGCTGGTCAGACTTGGCTTTAAATTGTCCCCTTTGGTTCTCCCAAGTGTTATTTCCTGACATGCATACATTATAGCTCACCTGCACAACCAGAAGACTTGTGACAGTTGAGAGAAGTATTTAATAAAACTTTGTATATTAGTTTTATAGCAGAGACTACTGAAATTCTATTGACATGTGAAACTCTTGAGTTCTTTTGGAGCTAGCAGTGTGAATCAATAACAATGCTGCAGATTCCAAGAATAAGTGATGTGACAAAGCACTTGGCGCAGAGCATCTGGAGAAGGCAAGGGTTGTACCTCCTTAGGTGACGAGTAAGAAAATAGTGTTATGTGGTAAGTGTTTTGTTTTTTTTTTCAGTGGTCAGAAAGGAATCTCTGATAAATTTTGCAAGTTACTGGAAGAAGGTTAAAAAATTAAGGAGATGAGATGGTGTGATCTGAATTGCTTTTTAGTCTGTCAGGCAGTGCAGTTCATGAAAAAACAAGTGCCAGTCTGCAAAAGGGGGCTGTGTTTTGAAAAGCAGCCACTCACAAAGCATTGACTGGCGGCTTTACTCTAGGTGTCTTGTGAAATGTTCCGCTAAAAGGGTTTATTTGACCTTTGAAATATAAGCAGGAAAGTGATTTTACGATCATATGTATTTGCAATCTTGTCAGTTGCCTGTTTCTGAAAATATATTGAAAAATTGGAGAAATGACAGAAAGGTTGCAGTTATGAGAGGCTAGCAAAAATGTTTTTAAGATTTCATTATCTTAATCTATTTTTAAAAAAAAACCAAGGTGTGTTCTTTAGAGTGTTTGAACATCTTTTGAGAAGACAAAATGCCCAAACAGAAAAGGAATGTAAGGCTAAACACTGGAACTAGATTGAGACTGCAGATTAGGTACCATTTTTAATAGGTAATTAACCACTGTAATAAAGGACAGAAAGGATCAGTTATCTTTCCCTCTTTATATCTGAATAGAATACCTTTGTGAATGATGCTCTAACTAGCTACTGGCGTGAGACTACAGCAGTGCAAGGATAATGTTGAAAAATGCAGCAGGCTGTGATATATAGAATTTCAGATAAGTTGATCTCGTGACTTCTACTTTCATGAATAAGTTAACGACTGGATCAAAGGTCTTATTTTGCATTTAAAATGTAACAAATTCACTCTGTATTCTTGTGCTTCAGGCTTGTATTTGTGCATTGAAAGAATTCTCCTGTATGTCAGCCTTAGACCTACTGAAATTTATCTATGCAGCAATTAAACAGAAGGGATGCCCTGAGACTTATTTAGAGGAATTGTTGCTCTGAAGGTTCCAGGACAGAGGTGAGATTCAAGATGTCTCCTTTTTTCTACAATTTGCAGATACCATGATGTCTCTGCCCACTGTGTATGGGCCAGGGTGGAGGAGTTGTGCCACAAAGAAGCGTGGAGGAATAGTGACTAGCTTAACCTCCCGGTAAAACTATTGTGTTTGTAGTTTATATATTCAGCCATATGTATTTCAGTTATTATATGGGAACATGGATTTTGCCCATTGTGTTTCAGAATGATAAGAGTTTTATGCTAAGTTGTAATAACAAAAGAAAGCTAGAGTGTTTCAGAGACTTCAGAGAGTCTGTAGTTTTATTTCTTTAAAAATTTATTGAATGAATTTTGCTCAGCCTTCCACAAATAGTTGTGGAATTAATGGACAGAAGCAGTAAATCTTGCCAGGAATTGGCCTCAAACCCAGAGAAGGGTTAAATACGCTCTTTATTTCAGCAAAGTGTCTCTCTCTTTTTTTTTTTTTTCCCAGAAGTGCATGCATGTAGAGTGTTACTGAGCTGCTGGTGTTCTTAAACACTGCAATCCTGAGGATGCTAGATTCTTTAGGTCAGGATGGCAAGATAGCCTTTGACACAAGAGATCCTGTTTATCAGCTTCAAGGTCTGCAGACCAGCACTCCTAAGAAGCCTCTGTCTCCATGTGTGCAGGTGGTCTGCAATTTGAACATGGCTGGCACTTCCTATAGCACCGTTTAACTTGTAAAGGTAGGGCAGGCACCGAATCTTAATTATGTCCACCATCAGGAGAAAGTTAATTGTGCTGAACTCTGCCCTAGTTGAGTGGGCTGTAGTGAAACTTGGCTCCTGCTAGAGCAGCAAGAGAACATGACCTTCAGCAGCTGACTGACTGCAGTTTCCCTGAAATTGCTAAAAACACTTAAAAGTGATGGTATAATTGATGATGTGTTAAAAACCATTTAAAGAAACAGGAAAGGCAATCAGTACTCCATGTGGCTCTGCTACTGGGTCATGAAGACCTGGTCTGAGGAGGATCTTAAAAAGCCCAGTACAGCATGTTTGGGAGATTTCATTAGCTGCCCCAACATGTAACTGCAGAGAATCTGTAGGGGCTGCAGGTGGTCTTTGTTCCTCTCATGCCAGCTCTTAGTTCTGCCTGTTGAATAATGGCAGAAGTGTTTTGGAGCAGTAAGTCAAGGCTTGTTGACACTCAAGTTTGCCATTGATATTCAGGAGGTTAACATCTCTACTTCTGCTCTCGTGTGCACTTTTGTTGAGTCCAGAGGTGGTGGTTCTCTTTGCTGGATCTCCCTGTTCATCACTATGCAAAAAGAAGCCTTACAAGATGCCTGAATATTAATTTTTCAGTCTTTCTGAGAGTTGTGGGAAGTAGAGGTCAGGGAAAGTATATAGGCTCTCATTAAGGCAAAGTGGTGAACATAAAATCATAGCTGGAAAAGACTTTTAAGATCATCAAGTCCAACTGTTAACCCAGTACTACCAAGTTCACCACTAAACCACATCCCTGAACACCACATGTCTTTTAAATATTTCCAGGGATGGTGACTCTACCATTTCCCTGAGCAGCCTGTTCCAAACTGAACATGGTGAGCAAGGAACAGGTGGGCCAGCCTAGAGCAATACATCTCAAACCTGGTCCTGTTGTCAGCACCTCTGGCCTCCTGCCAGCAGCCTATGCCTAGATTTATCTTGCAGTGACTTTCTATATGGAACAGTTGTACATCTCCTCCGGATGCAGAGATACAGCATCTGAAGACTTAAGAGATCCATAAATCTTGAGCAGAGCTTCCTTCTCCACGGCAAGAGGAGCCCTGCTAGAAAGGGGAGGTGAACCATGAGTCCTGAGCAGCTAGTGGGTCTGCAATGTGTGTACATGCACCATGCAACAAAATACTCTGTGCTGGAGCCAGTGATTTATCTTAGAGATAACTCAGGAGGAACTTGGATGTAGCTGTTTTCCAGTGGAAAGCTGAAATCAAAACACTTTTCACTATTTGCCAATTCTTATTTTAAAATATCTTCACCTCAATCTTTTTAATAGTTGGGTGCTTTCAATATGAAAGTTGGGTGAAAAACTGTGACAAATCAAAATCCTGTATTTCAAAGTTGAACTGAAATCTTGAATTTTGTCCAAACAAAGTTTTTCATCAATTCAAATTAAGGATAAATATGAAATGTTAATAGAGAGGTTAAAGATCATACCATTTCATTTGGAATTCAAAACAAAGCCAGACCTCAATTTGAAATCCTTTCTAGGAGAGGAATCTTCAACTCTATTCTAATTCTGATCGTCATTCTTGTTGTCATAATGTGGCTTGTCTGTGAAGCTAAATGCACTTCTGCCCTTTAGATCGCATTCTGGTTTGGTTTGGGTTTTTCTCCATTTTTTTCCTTTTTGTATTTTGCTGTGGGTTTTTTGTTGTTGTTTGTTTGTTGTGTTTTTTTTTCCATAAAGAGGCTTACGCAGTTTTCTCTTTTTCAAATAGTAAGCGTGTTGTGGAACCTTGGTGCTCTCAAACTGATGTGTTGCTGCTCATTAGCATCAAATGCCACAGCACATAACACTTTTGCTTTGTTGCTCAGCTAGCACATGTTGGCTGCTAAAGCAGCAATTAATCCCTTTGATACTGAATAGGTTCTGTAATCTTCTGACCTGTTATTTAAAATAATAATAAAAGTTCTCTAATGACTTGCATGGTTTAATTCCTTCAGGAGTCTTGCAACAGCCAAGGAAATTTTGCCATGCAAGCTAACTTAACCCAGCACAGGAGAGCTGGTGGAAAAGAATGATTTTTAAATATTGCCAGGAAAACGATGACTTAAGCAAGAGCAGTGTGGTTAAAGGGAAAAGGGGGTTTGGTAGGTGAACATTGATCGAGCAGCCTGATTGCTTTATGTTGCACTAACTGGATTTTGCTTCAAGTTTAACTAGTGATTTTGAAGCAAGTTTTTTACAGTGTTTTCCTTGGCAATAAATGCTATATTACTTAGGCTAAGAGCAGTGTCTGATCTGGGTTAAATTATCAGAAATTGCTAAGTGTGTGCCTATCAATAGTAAGTAGTTATGCATATGTTTGGAATGAATGCCAGTCAAGGTAACAGAAGCCTTTTTTTTTTTTTTTCCTCTAAATGTGGGAGAATCTGCAGTATCACTTGCAGAAATGTGCAGCAATTACTAGCAGTTCAGAACTTTGCCTTAGTGACCTCTATATGTGCTGAATGCCTTTTTTGTAAGATATATCTCCTTATATCTTTCCCCAAATGCTTAAATAGAGCTGCTTTACCTTCACACTGTATGGCAGCACTCTTATCTCAAATGTTTATAGTGCCAAAATACTGCTAATGCTGGTTCACAAACAACAAGCAGAAAAATATCCTGGCCCCTTGGGTGCAGACAGAAGAGTGGTGAGGTGGGGCAGGACTAGGAATCAGTCGGCTCCAGCAAGTGGACCACAAAAGAAGTGTTGCCTTCAGTTTTTGAATGACAGAGCTAAAAGGAGCTGAAGAAAAAATCAGCTATCTTAATACAGTTAGTCAGCGCTGCATTTTTGCCAATGCAAGGGTAAAGTAACAGTTCAAGATTTCAGCAGCTTTTTAATGATTAGATTGTTTTGGTGTTTGCTAGAGCAATTCTGAATCAAATAGAGCTTATAGAAATTAGTACAACCAAGTGTGGTGCCTTCCTTTTTTGGTGTTATTTTGTAAGTAGTTACAACATGTTTGTTTCTTTACATCAAGTTCCCTTGTGTTTCCCTGCATTTTCATTTGATTAGGGGTAGAGTGTTTTTTGATGTGGCTCCAGTTGTGGTTGCTGAACTTGGGAAGTTGAGTTGTCTTCTGCATCTGCTGCATGTCCACAAACCTTGTCAGTCAACACTGAATACATGGATGCTTTGTGCTTAAAAAAGAAAAGGAGGGAAGGTGATTAAAAAAAGTCCATGTTGCACAACTTGGAGGTTGGTCCAAGGTGTGGAACACTTAACTGGAGGTGCCAGTTTAAGAATTGTGCAGCTTAAGCTTCACAAAGAAACTACTTTGAAATATCCAAAATTACTGCCGTGTTAGAACCCACGTACCTCTACACTGTGTAGTGTATTAGGTACTGAAAAAGCAGAGGCAAATCTTTAGCCCTTTTTCATAGAGAAAAGTCCAGGCCTCCTTACTGCTTGTAGATCCTCTGCCACCTGTTTTATATCACGTTTTTTAATCAGTTACATGTGGCTTTTTATGTTTCCATTATGTTTTTGTAAGAGTCTTGAAAAGCACTTTAAAACTTTTAAAGCATAAAAGACACGTCAGTAACAGAATGATGTAGGAGTTGGGCTTTTTCTTTGACTTTTTTGATAGGGAAAATATCAGCAATTAACTTTGAAATGCTTGATACTTGGCTGCTTCTTAGATTGGAGAACCATACTTCACTTCTGAAATAAAGTACACTTCACTGGCCTTGTTATCAGTAGCATCCATATAAAGAACAGAGCAGAAAAAAAAGAATAAACATAGCCATAAATTACAAAACCAAAGGTTTGAGGGAGAGGTGAGCATATGAGGCAGGTATGATGATGGGTGAGAGGGGAGACTGAGTATTTGAAAAAGAGATAAGTTTCTCCTCTTCTATATGACATGGGAAAGTCTGTCCAGAAAGATTTGTCCTTCAATGACCTATTCAGCTGAATTTTGTCAACATCTGCCTGAAATTTGGTGCAGGATAGGGATGTGCAGAAGAGGAGACACACACACCCCAAAAACAAACAAACAAAAACAACCCCAGAAAGATTTGGTGTAGGCAGGTGGTTAAAAATGTTGCCACTTGTCACTTGGCTGTGATGAGTTGGTGTCCAGTTCTCCTTTTGTCCTCAGTGTTGTCTGATGAGCTACAAGTGTTTGCACACAGGCTGGCTTAAAGTACAGCATTTTACTATGCAGTAACAATGGATTTAATACCCAACTGTTGTCAGTAGTTCATCTGATAACTTGTTCAACTTCTATAACTCGCTTCTGATCATCACCCCTTAGATACTGAAAGTAGAGAACTCATTAGAGAGTAGATATTTGTGTGATTTGCAGATACTGGGATGGAGGGAGCTTGGCTTTCAGGGAGGCAGGTCTGGTTATGGGAGTTAGGTAGGAAAGGAGATGGGTATGCATGAAATACTGTCAGCAAAGGAGTTAAGATATCTATGATCAGATGAAGCTCTCCACTGTTCCTTAAATCAGATACCCTGATTCAGGGAAACAGTGTCTTAATCAACTACAGATCCTCTGGCCTTTCAGTCATGAAATAAATACCTTAACAAGAGTGACATTTATTCAGCTGTAATGCTAATTGGCTCTACAGCTTTCCTAGGCATTGAAAAGCAGCTTCACCTTGTCTCAGATGATGTGATGACATCTTTATTGACGTCTTTATTGGTTTTCACTTGTGGTGTGTCTGGGGGTATCATCAGAGTCCATGCTTTACTGTTGGTCCTGGATTTTGGAAGGCAAGGTATTGCTTTAGCTGTTTCTATCAGGCATTTGTCAACAAATGTGATTCCCACTTGCATCTGTCTGATGAGAAAATATTGTGAGGTTTTTCAGTGTCTTCTATTTTCAGAGGACTGGACTGTAAATAACAGGATTCTCTCATCACGGTAGCTGGTAGCTTCTGAAAGGTTAAGATTGTGAACTCTTTCAGATTCAGATGGCTGTGCAGGTACAGCCGTAGCTGACACTGGGTGTAATTAAGTTAATTAAATATCATTGTGGGACTCAGCTTAATTTCCTTTGCGAAGCAGGTTTGAATGTAGTTGACTCTTGCTTAGGCAATGTTCCTTCTCCTCCCGAGAGAGTGTCATTAAATATCTAGCTACTTCACAACTAGATTGTATTGTTCTAACTCTCGCTCAATACAGACAAATGCTGATGCTTCAGTGCTCTCCTTTCCCCCTGGAATTTTTCTCTCAGACATGGACTTTACTGTGGTGCCTTGCTAGAGTCAGTAGAATAAGGCTGTGTTGTGTGACCTAAGGAGAAAGGATTCTGTCTTGCTCCCATAGTCTGCGAACAGGGTGTTCAGGGCCTCATGCAATACCTGCTGGCTCCCACCTGACAAAAGGGGGTAAGCCATTTCCACACACTCTAAATAATACAGGGTTGATGGCAAGTGTTGACTAAGTTAATTAGGCTAGCCATACTCATTGCCTTTCTCAGAGAGCTTTAAAAGGTCCCAGTGGGATGGATGGTTTATAAGCTTTTAAAATTTCACTCTTTGCTTCATATGTTTCGAAACTGGTGTGTGCCATCTATTTGGCATTCTGCACTAAATGCAGCATCCGATAAGCTAGACTTTCTGCTTTCTTTAAACATCCTGTGATAAAATACTATTTAAGATACTAAGGGGCATAAAAGTGATTTAAAATATTTCAGGTTGTGATCTTGTTTGAGATTTTGCGAAGTCTTGTGTCTCAGGAGGCTTAGATGGCAGTCTGTAATGTGAATTATGAAGCAGTGGATAAATGCTGACCTACTTCTAGTGCCTGCAGAGAATAAATACTTGCCAAAAGTTTTTTACTTCAGGTCCTGTGCAGGGTGGCTCTGCAAACCTGTCTGGTAAACCATTGTAAAATGATCCTTTCCCTTTTCTCACCTTCTGGCATAGCTGTTTCTTCATATCTTGCTATTTGTTTTGGAGAGCAGGTTGTCTCATACGTAAGGGAGTTAAAAGTAGTTGTAGCTGAAGGGATGTATTGGGTGTTGAGGCAGTGTTTTGTGACACATTTCATTGCTCTACAGCACCAGGGTACTAGAGAGTATTGTGCTGTTTACATAAAAAGGTTCTTAGATGCTAAAGGAACCACAGCCTGTTTGGTCCATGGACTATATTTTCTGCTTGTTTGTCTTATCTGAAGAAATTTCTCTGGACAAATGAGTATATGAGGTAAGAGGTCTGGCGAACATGTGCTTCTGAAAAGATTGTTTAGACTCTGAAAAAGATACTTCATATTAATTTTGCTTGTTATGGATCTGTGCAGATATTGAGGCTGGACCATGGCCCTACAGCAGTAGGCACCTTGTAAAAGCATATATTAAGAAACCTTCTAAGGAGGGCTTCTCATTTTAGAAGTTGGTTGAAATTTCAAAACTCCACAACTGTGGAGACATAGACATTGTGCCTAAAACCTCATATGCTGGTGTATGCTGTCAGCTCTCACATCTTGAACATCCTAGACTTAGTTGCAGGTTTTAGTGCCCAGAAGCCTAAGCCCAAAGGGCAGACTTGATATCTGTGGCATTTCTGTATTCTGCTGTCCTGGTTTGAGTGATAACAGAACGAATTCTGTTCAGAGATTTCACTTTTCAGCTCAGTTCTTCTAACTCGCTGCACTTTCTGAAGTTTGCAGCCTGTTTTCACGGGCAGGGTCTGCTGCTGGCAGTGATAACAGCCCATGTTTAGAGTTACTACCAAGGGTCGGTGTGCAGACCAAGGCCACTGTTGGATCTTGTGCACCGCATTGGGGGGTGCAGGGAAGTGAAGGCTGCACCTGCAGGGAGGAGTGGGCAGGACAGGTGACC
>JANHFX010003564.1:6917-48641 GCA_027560015.1 Chloroceryle amazona | reverse complement strand
GAGTCTCTCTCCTTTATTTCCTTTTCCTTCCCCTTTGTGAAGGGAGGGGGGTTAATAGAGAGCATCTGTTACAGGTCCAAGGGGCTGCCCTGACCCTAAACCGTGACATCTGTCAAACAGCACCAATTCTGTTTGTATTTAGAGGTGAGCAGGTATTAGTTAATTGCTGCTCTCTGGAATTGAGGTGTAATGGAGGGTTGGCTTTTAATACTTCCACTATGGTAAAGTTATCTCTCACCACTAGTAACCAAGTGTTAACCAGGTGGAGCAATGAAATGTGCCATAAAATGTATAATTTGATCTCTCATAAATTATATTGTTGAGATGAGAAACTTGTTCTTTATCAAGTCACACATTTGTTGTAAAACAGTCAATGACAGATTGACAGAAGGCTAGGTCCACAGATCAGGTTGGTGCCCTGGGCTTCAATACATATTTTCATTTCCCATACTTAGAAAATATTTTCTACTTTGTCATTCATATCAGTTAAACTAGCAGTGCCAGGTTATGTATGGTTAAGTATTTTGATGCCTACTTACTGAGAAAGGGGAAGAGAAATGTATTTAGATTAGTTTCCAGTGGTGCACTGACCACATGAAAATAAGCAAGTGGATAAATTCACTGAGTTGTAATCTCCAGTCGGGCCATGCAACTGTCCCAAAAGTAAGAACTGCTCACCCATGAGGACTTCCTTAGTTATGAAGACAAATAGAAGTTGTATAGTGTGAGGGTAGACGTATTTGTTTTGTTTGGCTTAAATGTATGAATATGAGCAGTAAGAAGAGAAGATGAGCATATCCTGCAAGCCATGATAACAGGTTAGTATCCAGCAAATGGTGAAATGGAAAGGTGCATTGTGGAGCTGCAGGGTGGGTCAGAAAGTGCATCCTCTGCTTCTGCCCTTGCAGAGTGGGGCTCAGTAAAACAATGCTGAGAATTGCAATCTGACGTGTGTGCACCTCTTTGTCCCCTGCTTATTAAATAAATAGACCATGTATCTCCCTCTGACCTGGAGCCTGTCGTCGTGATCAGTAGGTTTCAGTATGGCAGAACTGAACAGGTGTAGCAGGCTTATTTCTTCTGTGAAATTGCAGCAGTGCTGACTCAGATATTTTTGGTGAGCTGTAAAGCAAGTGCTTTTGACTAGACTATCCTTTTGTCTTGGATTTTTCCCTGCAGTTTATTATTGTGTCTGAAAGATGCCTCCCCCTGTGAGTTGTGGACTTTCAGTTTAATGTCAGTACTCATTAAAGTGTAGGAGCAGAAGAAATTTCACAGACTGGAGTTAAACCACAGTAGAATGAAGAATTTAGTGCACCATTCCAGGGAGTTTGCTTGCTTTTGATTGACGCACACAGCTTAGGTATGGCGAGTATGTGTACTTCATAGCAATGCCTTTAGTACATATGTTAAAATAACCTAAACCCTTTCACCTCCTGCCAGGTGGGTCTGTATATATGGAGTAACTCAGTCTAATTGTTGCAGGCACTGAATAGAGGGGATTTTATTGTCCCGAGTGCTGGGAGCACTTAAGAGAGAGATGCTGGCAGGGTCCTTGCCCCACACAGCAGCTTGCCAAAACACAGCTTGCTGTGGAAAGACTGGCTTGTGACTTAGAGTTTTGCACAGGTCTCCAGCAACTATGATTGCAATGGCATGAATGGTGGAAGAGGATAGGTTGTTTGCATTCATTTTGTTCTCTGTATTATGTGTAATTTACTTGCTGTCTTGTGCTTGAGCAGTTTTCACCATATCACTTAGTAAAGACGCTCCGAGCTCTTTTCACCTTCTTGGTTTAAAACATTTTGTGGAGGTGGTTGTTCTTACACCCATTTTATAAAGGGACAATCTAAGGGATGTGGGAGGGAGAGGGGACTGCTATAGCAGGTAAGAGAGAAACCAGTCGTTTACAAATTCCTGTTCCTGAGCAATAACCACTGTATCTCAGGTCTCCCTTTTATAGTAAAGCAGCTTTATAGAAGTGGAATGTGATAAAAGACAACTATGCTCTTTGGTGCTTCTTCCTGTTTCTGGCCTTTACCGTGGCACTACAAACTTAGTTCAAGCTGGAGTATTCAGATACCGTCAGTTTTTACTGCAAAGGTGAACTGGCTGCCTTTGCCATGCATTTGGCTTTACTCAATGAAGAGAGAGGTACACTTGCTGTTGCCCAGTATGCTGCACTGGCATGATCATTCATTTAAGATGAATGTGTGTAGTGGGCATAAAATCACCCTTGATTTCCTGGGAAGGGGTAAATACCAGCCAAGTTACTGCTTCTTTGTTCCACTGTAACAGGATGTAGGAGGCAGTGAGCTTGCAGTGCTGCTTTTATTGTAGAAGAAATGTTGGAGTATACAAAGAACGTTTCAGGCCAGGCACTGCATGCGGGACCTGCAAAGTAGGTGCAGAGACCAGGCTCGTGCAGTGAATGATGGCTCAGCATTCTCATCTCTATTATAAGCTTTGCAACCTTTCTGCTCCTCTCTTAGCCCCCTTTCAGCACTTTCAGAGTGCTTTATTTTACTGCTCAGGACAAGACAACAATGTTGTCTTATGGGGCTCTGGAAATGCACCTGCTGTCAAGCAGGAGTGGGTGTGAGACAGCTCATCTTCAGTAACTTGATGGGCAGAGTTTGGGGGTCAGAGAAAATGAGCTGAAGAATTGCTACCTGTCTGAACATAGTGATTTGCATTCCCTGCACTCAAGACCTAGACCAGCTTGTTGTGAGGTTAAGGCAGGCAGGGTGTGTTCCATGCCATGGTGAGTGTACCTGGGCTGGAAGATGCTAGGAACTGAAGGACCAGTAGCTTAGTGTTGCCAGTGCATTTCGCTTCTCACATGTGTTGTTGCAACTACTAACAAATTAATTTTGGGAATCAATTAAATCTTTTCTTTAATGCATGCCACATTGGTTTTCACATGAGCCCTTTCCTGTCAGCAAACTCTGCATCTTTGGAAGTTGTTTTACTCTGAGCTTCCAGGTTACATGTTTTTGAGGGGAAAAATGGTTAATAGCAGTCAATTCAGACTGGCCAATTGTTGCAGCCTTAAGAAAATCCAAAGCAGAAACTTTCCACCAGTCAGAGCTTTCCAGTTTTCGGAGGACAGACTGCCTTGGGATCACTTGTTGCTCTGATCATCTGAACATCTCTGTCCTGCAGTCTTTTCACCTCCGTTTTTCTTGATCCTGTCTGCCCTTCTGTCTCCCTTGTCCTGTCTGTTTCTTCCTTCAGTATTCTTTTTCTGTGGTTTGTTTTTTTTTTTTTTTTTTTCTACCCTTGGTTTATCTATAACTGACAGTCTCTGGAACAGCAGCTTTCCACCACTCTGTATTTGTGCAACGCCTGTTGCTGTGGGACCCATTTTTAATGTCTAATAACATGATTAATACAGGTAGTGCAAATAAGTGAGGCATTGGCACTTAGGTTCCAAAATCAGACTGGAAAACTTTATTTCTGCAACCATTCCCTTCTTCCAAAATAAATCAATAAATGCAATAAATATTTAGGAGGAAGAAAGTGGAAGAGGACCCAAGCTGAGCCAAGCTGGCAAAGGTGGGCGAGACCCTCCAGATCCCTCTGCTTTATGCCAAACGTGATGTATATGGGATGGAATCCCTCATTGGTCAGTTTGGGGTCACCTGTCCTGCCCACCCCTCCCTGCAGGTGCAGCCTTTCACTTCCCTGCATCCCCCAACGTGGTGCACAAGATTCAGCAGTGGCCTTGGTCTGCACACCGACCCTTGGTAGTAACTCTAAGCACGGGGTGTTATCACTGCCAGCAACAGACACTGTCTGTGAAAACAGGCTGCTAACTTCAGACAGTGCAGCAACTTAGAAGAACTGAGCTGAAAAGTGAAATCACTGAAGAGAATTAGTCCTGTTCTCACTCAAACCAGGATGTGCAGGCAGAGTCTCCTCTTGCCAGTTGACTGCTGTGGCAGTGGATCTCTCAGAGGAGGTGGTGCTGTCGAAATGACATCTCTCAGGCCCTAGAGAATTGTGTCCCAAAAGCACTCTGAAATTTGTATGACAAATGGCAGCAAGTCCCACAGAGGGACTTTGTTGTGTGGAAATTTCTAAGTATACACACTAGCAAAGGCTAACTGGGGAACTGCAGTGTTTTGTCTTTCAGATGACGCTTTACTATTTTCTAACTTTACAAATGTTTTGAAGATGCTAGTGCTTCATGAATACCAAACACAATGTTTTCTTTTTTTTTTTTTTTGATGATCGATATGAAGATCTCACTAGAGCAGAGCACATCACAAATCTTTTCCAAGCACTTTAGCTTCTGCCTTTCCCAAAGGCACTGGCTGATATCCCAATAAGCAAGGCAATTGCGGTGTAAAAATGAAACACTGTCAAGGCTCAGCTGTTACATTCTGGTGTGTGAATTAATGACGGCAAAGCCGCTGTTCCATTGTCCGTAAGCGGGAGACTGTGCTTAAAATCTCCAGTTCCCTGTTGTCTCCAGGAGAAAACACTTGTGGAGTGGCAGCTTTGCAAAGAGAAATTCCAGATGTTACTCAGTAGCCCAGGAGGTTGGTTGCCTAAAAATAGGCCCCAGGGACAAGATGGAAGAATAGTGGAGGCATATCAGAGTAGCTGATGCAGAAATGCACTGCTATTGCACAGCAGCTTGGGCTGGGTAGCGATGGAATTTCTCGTAGCCGATGTGTGAGGAGAAGCTGTACCATGTGCGGAGTCTGACTTTGGTAGTGTATGACGGGCAGCAAGAACCTGGCTACACAGAGCCAGGATTGAATCCAAGCTCTTCCTGCTCCTCTGCCCTGGGATGCCTGCAGGTTCAGGAAAACAGCTCTACAGGAAATCAGGTTAGGAAGGAATACTTCAGAGTGAAAGAGCTCACTGAGAACAAATTAAACAGTTGAACTTCTTCCTCTAGCTGCTGAGGAGTTGTCCATTTGCGTTAGGGAAATGACGAAGGAGACTTGAATCACTTCTCTTCCTTAATGTCTGTTGATTCTTACTGCAGTGGCAGCTGGTTGCTGGGTTTGCTTTCCCTGGGCAAATCCCAGATGTGATTGCAGGTGCCGCTCCACTAGCTCAGATCTAAGCGGGGACTTGCAAGCAGGTGGCCCATGTTCAAGTGCTTCACAGCAGTGGATACAAATAAATGCTAAATCTGTTCCCTGGTAAATGTTGGAACCATGTAAGTGCACTGAACCCTCTGAGCTGCCAAACCTTCTGTCAAGCCAGAAGTTAAGTTGTTTTAAGTCTGTGTTCCCTTTTCTTTCAATAGCTTGTAGTGTGTCCTGTAGGATTGTAAATACACCTCCAGCCAGGCATGAAACATGCAACTTGAAAGCCACAGTGTTTGAGAGGTTGAGTAATGGAGAGTATGATTGTGACTCACAGGAGTTGCTTCTCGGTCGGATTGAAATGGCAGGAGTCTGGGGCTTCCTCTGTGTTTCTTTTTGGGGTCATTTGTTTGGTTTTGTGTTTGTTTGCTTTTTATCTCTCCCTACTCCTTCCACACTGTCTTCTTTATCTGTGTATCTAAAGAAGTAAGGATGCTACCAGGTGGGCTTTCTTTCCACCAGCTCTGATTAGCAGCGTTGAATATGACATATTCCTGGACTCAGGCACCATGTCTTGGTTGTGATGAGGTCTGGAGAAAGCAGCTGAAAGCATTTTTTCAGGGGGAGGGGGAAACCCATTAGAGTGCAACAGAGGGAGCTGGAGTGAATTTTCATTCTGATGAATATGAGAGTGAAAGCCCTGACTGCTGCTGCAGTGTAATTTGGCCAAGCAAGTGTTCTTCAGACATTGTCACCACACATCTGTGCCAAACACTGGCATTGGCTGTTCCCATTATGAGCATTTACCTCAGCAGTGGGTCTCACGAGTAATATCCCAACTAGACCACTGGCAAACCCTAGACTGAGGAGGCTTTACTGTCTTGCAATTTGTCTTCTCAATTGCATCTGACAAACAGAGAAGAAGCTGAGGAAATATTCCGGCTACAGTTTAGTGTACTTTGAGTTTTAGATTTCTCCTACCTGCCTCTAGATCCATCTAGAATGGGAGTATGTTGGTGCAGGCAGTGAGAGAAATGAGGCGGAGAAGTAGGAGTGATCAGTGTTTCTGCTGCTGTATTTGGGACCCTGTCATAAGTTATCTCTAGCAATCTATATTGGGGCTGAGGACTATGGGAAGAATGGGAAGTAGTGGCTGCAGTGATGGATGATTACAAGTAAGAGCCAGCTACAACATTTAAGCATAGTGAAGATCCAAAGCAATAAACCATCAGTTTCAAGACATCAGGCAAGAGTTCCACAGAGCAAACTGTCAGGTGATACCAGTTTTGGAAGGGATGAGGAGCTGCAGTTCCTAAGCAGGGTAGGGTGACAATGGCCAGATTTGCTGTGTCCGTTGGAACACCAAGCGATTTGCAGCCAGTTCCTAGTGAGGCAGTGATTCCTCTGCCAGAGTGGTGAGCACAGCCCCGTATCAGCTGGGACAAATGCACCCACATGTCAGGCAGTGCCTGTCCTTACAATTTCCAGTGAGCCTGTGACTGAGTCTACACTGGCCTCTCAGCAGGGAGCGTGCCATTGGCAGAGCAAGTAATACAGTGTGCTGAGAGAGGAACCACTTCATGCAGGATGGTGGCTCCATGTGCACTGACTCAGGCTGGCAGGGAATTTCTGCTGAATCCCTAAGCTGATCCTGAGACCTCTGAAAATTTCCTTCCTTTGTTACAGAGCCATCATCAATCACTTCAACCCAAAGATAGAGTCTTACGCTGCGGTGAATCACATATCCCAGCTCTCCGAGGATCAGGTAAGCCAGGCCTGTGGTGACCTTTTCTCATGTTGACCTCTGGAACAGAGGTGTTTAGGAGTACCTTGGGCTCACTGGGACTGGTGATGGGGGAGAAGTATAAGGGGTGAATTGTGTTCCTTGTTCAGATGTGGGTGAGAGGAAGAGAAACAAGGCTTGCTTTAGCCAATTTTACCATCACATCCAGACATCTTGGTCCAGCAAATGCAGAAGGATAAGTATGAATGATGAAAATATGCATCACTGTCAGCAAGTGTGGCTGCAGACTGTGAGGATGCTAGAGTTTAGAATGGGGCAGGAAGTTTTTGTCAGCAAGCTTAATTATTAGAAAACGGTTGGGCATAGCTTGATTTTCTGTGATATTGGGGAATTAGAACTCAGGCAACAGTTGGTAGCAATTTTCTAGGGTAATTGAATTGAGTTGGTTTAGACTTTGAAGAAAGAAGGCTTTTAATAAAGAAGGTGATAGGGTTAGGTTTCCCTTCCTTCATTTGGCCTAGTTTGCTCTTTTCATATCCTGCTTGTGTTGCTTAAATGTGTGAATGTAGCTTTTTGAAAGTAGGCTACTGGTGTGGTCTCAGGAAGGGAAGAGGTGGCCTATTTACCAAAATAAAATATTGGGATTGTATGTTTATCATTCTTGGAGAGGTAAATGTCTCTGCAGGAACCTGTGGTGGACAAAATACAGAGCTGTCGTGAGCTGGGAGGATCATCCCAGACACAGCTGCATCTGCACCTCTGGACCTTCTGGAGAATAAATTGTGTATGCAGTCTAGGACAGACCTCATTTGAGTCACCTTGGATTACTCCTTCCACTGGATGCTTGTACCTGTTAAAAGATCTTGACTGTGTGTTTTTCTTCAATTAATTTATCTTTCTGTTCCATGATATTTTCACTCGTTATTTGATGATAACCTTCCATGCTTCCCACTAACTTTATCACTTATCATCCTACTTGATCTGTAATGTATAACATGCCAAAGTCTCAAGTGGAATGCTCTACTGGTGCAGTGGGGAAAAAAACACAGACCCCACAGCTTTTTATTCTCTTCTTGATGCAGCTGTAGAGAAGAACACTTTTTAATTTACTCAATTTTTCTGTATTGTTCGGACTGAGAGTCACTGTACCTGCAGCAGTGCTTTGTGGTGGTTCATGTTTTCAATCCTCATTCATTGTTAATAAACTGGTTGCATCAAACCTGGCCCCTAAAAAAAGAAAAGCCTTTGATAGCCCGATTTGAAAGTAAGGGCTTGGTTAGAGGGGAATTTTGTATAGTGTTTGGGTTACTCTGAGAAAGGAAATTTGCTTTTCAGTGTTAGCTCTGTGTAGTATTCATCCCTCAGCAGTTCAGGGAGGTCAGACTAAATCCTTTCTTCCTTGTGTGTTATTCTTTAAATAAAATCTCTAGCAGCAGGCAGATAATGAAATCAGTGCTGCTGCATGGAGCATTTTGAGGAAGATGATTAGGAAGTTGAAAGACTGATTTCTCTCTTCTTTTTTTTTTTATTCCCCCCCCTTTATGCTTTCTCTCAACATTGGGAGAACATCAAACAAAGCAAAGCAATAATAGGCCCTGGTGAACTGCAGAGAAATAAGAGAGATGTCACTGTGGTGAGGGACTGTGTGGTCTCAGTGAGGGTGTTTAGTCAGCACTCTGCAATTTACTGCACAAGGAGTAGAGGGATGGAGACCGATTGCTTCCACTTTGAATTATGCCAGTGAGCACAGGCATGTGTGTTAAACTGTGATTTTTCCCTTCTGTCAATTGCTGTCCCACGTGTTAAATACATGAGAATTAATGGTGGATGGCTGAGATCAGGGCCAGGGTCTGGCTTTTGTGGGGTAACAGAATTTGTTTTCATTCTGTGTTAGCTGTTCACCATTGGGTGGGGGATCAAACTTGCCTTTTGGCTGCTGCAGTCTCCCTGTCTTTTTCTTTTCCCCCTGTCCTACTTTTTATTTTTGCATGTGTGTTCACTTAATTCCATTTGCCTCTTTTTTTTCCATGAATATTTTCTGCACAAAATTCACCTTCTTTTATAGCCCTGTTTTTTGATGTGTACCACACTGTAATATTTAATGCTATCATTTAACTTGTGTCTCCACACACAGATACTACATTTGGGTTTGGTCATTCTCTTCTTGGAGTTATTTCAATAGTTTCAGAGGACTGGCATTTCATTACTGGGAACATTTGTTTTTACAATTTTGAGGATCAAACTTTTCTTTTAATGATTAGCTTCCCACATTCTAGCTTTTGGCCAGATTCTCCTATGGCTGCTCATACTTCCCTGTGGTATCTGACATCCTCCTCTTAATCAGGCAGGCATGGCTTTGACATAGTGCTATCTGAAGGGGAATTTCCAGCCGCCAACAGTTGCTTCCAGTTGGCTTGAACGTAATCAGCTTGCAGACTCTTACTTGAGCCTGTGTCAAACTTACTGCGCTGTCCCCTGACTGTTCTGATATCCTGTTTGTGTGTTAGGTTATTTTTTTATTATTATTATTTAATTTATTTTTAATATCCTTAAAGGTAGCCAAGTAATCAGCTGAAAGATATTTCGATCTATCTTTTTTCTTTTCCTAATCCTATTGAAGGCTTTATTACTTTGTTAATCACTATGTCTGTTTATTACCATTCTCAGTCTGTCACTTCAGTGCTGTCTCCTTTTTTATTTATAAGCATTAATATTAATATTATTACATGCTGAGGGGATTTGTAGGCCCTTGAAAATGATGGACATGGGATTGTTTTAAGGATAGACTTAATACCACTGTAGATCTTCATCCCAAAAGATCTAATCTGTGCTCTAGGCAGGTATATTTGCAAGACTTCTTGGTACTGATTTACTAACTGTTGGGGGTTTATGCAGTGTTCAGAGCAGAAATGCTGGGAAGAGACCTTTTTTGTTTGCATATTCTCTTGAGCAAAGAGTATGAGATTCCCAGGGACAAACAGATGCCAGGGATTTGATAATGAGACACCTTGGGCTATCAAACCCATGTGGTCCTTGCCAGTGTCATTCTGCAGAGAGTCTACATGCCAAAGCAAACTCATAATCCTTCCTAATAGTTGGCTGTTTTCACCTTGCTCTAGTTCCTCACCCTGAAACAGGAAATGTCTTAAGCCAGTTTTTGGCATCTTCCCAACAAATTGCTAATTTGTTAAACCTGGCTTCAGTGTTAATTTGTGTTTTTGTGGTATTCTCCTTCTCAACACATTTGGCTCCTGCCTGCGTGTCCTTTAAGGAACACAGTCAAAAAGATAGGGCTGGCCATTAACTGCCAATGTAATTTTAGCTCTTCCATGCAAGTGATTATTCCCATGTCTTCAAAGATGCTTTGGTCCACTCAGAAGTCAAAGGGCAAAATAGCTTTCTGTGAAATCAATTCATAGGCTTATCTGTACTCTCCAGATGACTGGACTGCCTTGTACTTAATACATTGGAGTCAGTAGACTTTCTCTGTGCCATATCTGATCCGAGAAGCTCCCAACATGTTTTCTAGCAGAAGCAGTTGCAGAGAACAGGGTCAAGGCACTGAAAAAACAGCAACGTAAGAGTTGCTCCAAAAGGACAAATGCAGACAGAGAGAAAGCCTGAAAACATAGGGAGTGAATGATCTGGATGGGATCTCATATCTGCCTTTTCTGAATGTGAAAGAGCAGCTGTCTGTAAGGAGGTAGCTTTCTGCCTGATGGTGATGTAGCACAATCATTCTAGAGACTACAGTAAGAGAAACCCAGTACTTTTGGTGACATTTCCTCTGGGCGGGAGTGTCTTGTGTTGCTTTGCATGCCAAACAAGTCCTGTGCTGATTAACAAAATCGCTTATTAAGATCTTATTTTCTCTTTGGCACTTGTTCACTCTACGATTTCCTCTCTAAGGGTCTTAAAATCAAGATGGCAGGCACACAGGACTGGTGACAGTTGCTAGTCATGGACATCTATGTGCTTTTTTTTTTAAAAGAAGTCCCTCTTTCTTCCCAGCCACAGCTAGGTACCCCCAGGTTGGAGGTGACGCAGTTCAGCATGAAAGACTGTTGTGAACACCTGTACTGTAATGCCTTTATAACACGGGTAGCTGCAATCCAATTTGGTCAGGCAATCTCACAAAGCCATTTCCCTTTCCTTGAGGTCACACCTCAGATATTGAATGCTCCTCCCTAGCCCCCAGTCCACATGACCTGTTGTTACCTGGAGGCCGTCAGGACTAGCCTAAAGTGCAGCTCAGGGAGGCTCCAGCAGTGACGGGGACAGAAAGTCTCAAAATGGTGCAGTTTGTTTTAGATATCCTAAAGTACTCTCTAAAGTTTATTCAACTTACTCTATTTTCCATGACTAGTGGCAAAACTCCTGGCAGATGCCAAATGCTTTGTTGTTTCTTAGCACTGCTGGCAGTGGTGTTAAGAGTTAAAAGCCTGATGCTATGTGTGCATTTGTTATTTTTTTAAATGCTGAGTACCATCGGTGCTAGGTACTACTGCAGTAAATCCCACTAATCTCTTTCATTAATATAACATATTGATAACATGTTGTGAGAGGGCTTTAAATGCTTTAAAATGGTTCTGGTATAATGGTACTTCAGTTGTGAAACGTGGTGAGCTTTGGGGTAGAAAGTATCAAGCTTGCTAGTGCACACAGTAGTATTCATGTGAAACTCCAGCTAAAGAGTCACCAAAGCAAAGACCTAATTTAAAGTCATCACATCTTTGCAAATGAGGCAGGGACAGACACCTACTCATGATTAGTGGTTTGAAACAGATTTTATTGTTTAAATAGAAAGAGCTGAGCTGCACCAGGTGAAAATGGAATCCCAGGTTTAAAAGGTTCTGTATAAAAAGTCTTCTGTATCTGGCAAACTGCAGCTTTGCTTGGTTGATAGGAGGGTTCTCTGGTTTAGACAGCTTCCTTTTTTTTTTTGGTTTGGTTTTTGTTTTGTTTTGTTTTTTTCAGAGAAATATCCTTGAAATTTACTAATGCCTCAGACTGCTTGATGCAGTGTGCCAGACTTAATGGGTCTGAAGAGTCTTCAAGGACTGATCAGCTTTGCTGCAAGGAGATTTGAAGCTGGAGGTGAGCTTTAGAGCAGGGACTGTGCTGCCTAGTGCCTTTTATTAACATGCAGAATACAATACACCGTGCGTCACTGGAGGAGGGGGGGACAAGGTGTGGTAGGCCATTAGAGGGACAAAGGAAGGGCTTTGTTTTTAAAAAACACCTACAGCTGTAGAGGTGGAGCCCTATTCCTAATTCATTCCCAGAGATTCTGGTAAGAAATGGGAGAAACCCTGTAATTCCCTTCTTTTTAGGCTCGACAAAAAGGTGCACTAGCATCCTGCCTGTTACTGCTGATGGCAGCTGCTCTGTTTCTCTCAGAGGCAGAAGCATGACCCTGGATCACCTTGACTGCTCCTGGAGCAGAGTCCTTCCACCATTTGTGCATTGAAAATGCTAAGGCATGTCTCGCTTCCTAACACTTCTGTGAGCTGTTTTCTTGGTCACATTAGGAACTGCCTCAGAGTGCAAACTGGCAACAAAAGACATCCATTAAACTTCAAAGTAAGGCTCATATTAATTTCGCAGGGTTGTTTTTATATCCTTGTCTGGCTGTTGCTAGTACCACGGGGACTGATAAGGATCTGAACACTGATGTAGTGTAGGTGACCACTGAATGTTGGGGACATGTTTGGGAAGAGCTGCCTTCCAGAGCTGCTACTCACTGGCTGCAGTAGGGTAGGCTTCTGGAGCTAGTGCTGCTGTGCTGAGGGCTACAGAGGCAACACTTGGGGATCTGAGGTATAAGCCCAGCCTGAGTCACAACTGGGGACGTTCTAAGCAAGAGCCACAGATTTAACTTTGTAATAAGCTCCCAATACATACTGGGGAGATAGGCTGATGTTGTTCCAGTGCTTGTCCTGCACCTTTGGTGAATGTGTCTCACAAAACACTTCCCAGATGCCTGGTGAATTTGTGTTTTATGTGGTATTTAGTTTGGAAAAGGGGCTGTGAGTAGCTAGAGGAAGGGGCTGTAGGCTGGGGTCTGAACTCCTTCCTAGATTTCACTGTGCTGCATTGAGCAAACCTTCAGCCCTGTGTCCAAGTGAGAGGGCAGCTGGTGTGGAGCCCTTGGGGAGCCAGGCAGCATTTGAAGGGCTGTGTAATCTGCTGGGGAAGGCTGCTGTGGAAGTGGAAAGTGATGTTATGGATTGCCATCACTGCCAAGCGCCTGAGTAGGGCAAGGAAAGCTCCATAGAGGGTTGCAGTGGAACGATCAAAACAGTCTGAGTTTATAAAGATTAAATTACAACTTTGCACATCTACAATTAAAGGAGGAGCTGTCAACGGCTGGCTTGTGGAACTCACAATTCAATTTGCATTCTGTAAAACTTCAAATTGAGAAGGTTTTTTTAATCCCTTGTGAAGCAGGAGCAACAGGCACAGGCTGTTGCCAGGTGCCTAATGCATATATATGCCAGGAGTCCTAAAAGTAGACAGGCTATAGCCTGTCTGTTGTGGTGCCAGTTACAGATGGTGATGTGGCTGAATAACCTGCCAGGAGTCAGGTTCCCCTCTCAAAAAAGGGATGGACTTTGCAGTGACTGCAAGCCATGCTCATTCTGGGGCTGCTTCAGGATAAAGCTCCTACCTTCACAGACTGTTTTTCCTTCTCTCTGGTAGTATCCTGCTGTAATAGATGATGTTTTTCTGCTGTCCTGCTCCTCCTCTGGATCCTCTAGCTGCAGCTGTCCCAAAAGTGGCAAAATGGGTCATTGCTCTGATTTTGAAGTGGGAAGCAAATTGAGCTCTGCAGTCTCCACATCTCCCAGAGCAGGAGAGTAAATGCTTCTGAGCCAAAAGGTGCTGCACCTGAGAAGAGCTGCACTCAGCTGGAAGACTTGTTTTTTTATCTCTCTAACACTTGGCATTTGGATGTTGAGAAAATAAGTTCAAATTTTTTGTCCTCAGTAGGGAGCTCAAAGGCAAACCTTGTAACAGAGAAGGCAGCATCTCTGATGTGTGTCACTCATCCTGTCTTCATGGGAGATCTGAGGCAGGCAGTGGGGTAGCTCAGGGAGCTAAGATGTGTTATTCAAAGACAGCAAGCAGGACGGATGGATGTCCAGAGAGATGGAACTAGGGAAGGTGGTTCTGCATCAGCCAAGTGCCAGGGGCCTTAAATCAATTCTGCTACTGTAGTCAGAGGGCACTTGGATTCCCCCATGGCTCACTTAAGCTCCTGTGGAGCTAAGTATTGCTAACAGCACATGCTGTTTCAGCAGCAGCATTTGCCTCATAGCTGGCATGAGTGTAGGCCTGTGGGAGGATATGAATTCATAGCCCTGTATTTGCTTTGACCCGAGCACCTCTTTGTAGGAGTTCCTCTTTCACCTTTTCCAAACCACGGATTTATGTTCTCTATCATTAACTGCTTTACAGCAAGAATTGCTAACACTACAAGTGTGTTGCAGCCTCTGAGACAAGAAGTTGATGAATTAGTCTGGACCATTGTCTGAAAATACCCAGGATTTCTGAAATAAGCTGATGTGACCCAGCAGCCATCACTTGCATCCATGTTAACTGGTGTGTCACAGTTGCATCAGTGTTAGTTTAAACTAGGAAGCTTTTCTCTTCCATGAAAACACAGGTTAGGTAGGATGGCTGTAAGAGAGTAAGTATAGAAAATCTGCTGATAAATCCTTAATGTTTGGAGAATGGGGTAGTTTCTTGCAGACTGGTATCTAATAAAGTTGTTTCTAGTAGCCCCTGCCATATTCGCTAGCCTCCTAGTTGGAAACTTTGCCACTAAGCTTTACTGTGTGCAGAAGCTGACTAATGAAATATTGCACTTAAGGCTTATTTGTGCAAAAAATCCCATCTTGGCTTCCCAAGTGTATTTTCCTCAGCAGTTGTAATTCAGCAGACTGCATTTGTTTTTGAGCTGGATGTAAACACACACACTGAGAATGCTGTTGTAATCTTACTCTTGGACTTCTGGACTTCTCAGAAAATGCTGGGTTGGTGTCCTATGTAGAAGCTGTAGAGGAGACGTTCTTGGGAGTGATTCTCCCACTTGGTATGGTATGAGCAAGTTCCTATCCTGCTAATGGACCAATTGCATCTCTGAGGCAATGACAGCTCCTTGCAGTGAAATGTGATGACAGAGAAGGACACCACATCTTTCTCGCAATGAGATTTATCAATGGGCAGCTGGTATGGCATGGCTTGCTAACTGTTCTTGGGGTGCTTTGGCTTTGGGAAGTTCTGTGCTATCTTTTGCAGACAAAACTGAGCAGCCCTGGAGCCCCATGGACATATTTACACAGTGGAAAGTCAGAACTAATAGTATCATGGTGATACTGTGAGAATTTGTTTCTCTGTGCACTGCTATCAACTCACCTCTAGTTATGTTTCTTCAGCAACACCTGTGAATCAAAATACTGCTCTTCCTGCAAGAAACCAGTCAGTTCACTTAGGCACTCAATTGTCCTTTGCAGCCTTCTCCTAGTTCTGTGAAAATTAATGTTTCAAGCACAGGATTAATCAATCCATATATGAATAAGGAGGTCTCGCAGAGCCTACCATGAGATGTCTCTCATTCTGCCAGCAATTCTTCTTCCCAGTGTTTAAAGGAAGACTGTGCTCAGCTGGATACTGACTCACTCTCCCTTTCCAGTCTTCTTCAGCACTGGAAATACTCCTCCCAAACCTTTGCTCAGCTGTGTCATATTGGTGGTTTGCTGGAGTCAGGCATCTGTCCAACTTGCATGAACTCGCTGTTACTGTCATCCTAAGGTTTACCAGTGATCTTATGTAACAGGATGTAACACAGAACATGGATCTTGATGGAGCTTCACGTGACCATATCTGCAGGGGTTTTTTGTCTCTTTCTTAAAAAAGGTAGCTGTGAGCTACGGTATAGACTTTTTAAGGCTACATTTTGTTTGAAGGAGTACTTCCTTTGTTGAAACAGCAGGACAGGAGCAATCTTCCAGCTAATAGAAACAGAAATGCAGATTTGTGAGTGAGCCAACGTAGTCGTGCTGGAACTTAGATTTCCCGACTGTTTTGTTCTGTGCATCCAGACTGCTTTGCTGGGAATTTTCTATTCCGTCGTTAATGTTCCTGCAAACCAACATCTTGATGGAAGCATCTCACTACGGGCTCTTCATTCTAAACTCAGCTATAAAGATGTGCATTTTCTATTTTGAGTGATGGGCCTATTTAATTACAGTACCACCTACAAGTCGCTTTGTAGGCCTAGAAAGGAAACTTAGATCTGTTGCTGGGCTAAACCCCCCTCCTCAGAAGAATAAAAAGAAAGCTACTGTAATGCCTCATGTCAGCCTTCTCTGCAGATACCTGAGCATGACATACTTTTTGCAGGGGAGAATATTACCATGATCTGAACTTAATTTCTCCAGCTGATGACAGTTTCCCACATCATCCGGTTCTTGCTGAGCTTTCCACCCTCATTCATGCCCAGAGGAATATTATTTCAGAACTGCTTGAGTCCTCAAGTGTGTCTGTCACTATTTAGTATGTTGATGTTTCAGAACTAGGACTCAGTGATGCTAGGGCTGGGCAGTTCATGTCGTACCAAACATTTTTGGCATAAAGAAGTTGGTCACTGACTACTCTTGTCCCAGCTGCTCATCAGGGAGTCAAAAACTTGTGGTCTTGTCAGCTGCCTTATTAGCTTTAGGCGTAGCTTTGTCCCTCATCCTCATCCAGAAACTTCACCTCAGTGAAGCATAGTCTGAAGATGAAGGTAGCTGTTTGGTTGGGAGATGTGGGTGGGAGCTGCTGTGCTTCTCATGTGTGAGATAATTCGGCATGAACTCAGTTTACACATGTCAGGGAGATCTTTTTCTGTGCTGAGTTTGGAAAAAGTCAGTTTAAGATGCTTAAAGAGAAATAGCCAGTTGGTTTAATCCTGATCTTTGCTTTAAAAAAGAATGATGCAAAAATCTCAGAAGTCAAGTCTGGGGTGTAGGAGGGTTTTATTTTGATAGTATTCCCCTTGAAAAAAAAAGGGGGGAAACTACCTGCCTGTACTCTCTCAGAAAGCCTTACTTTCCAGCGTTTGACAGGATTATGGTTTAAAACTGAGTCCAGACTGTGGAGTGTGAACCTTATCTCCAGTAATCTTACATAGTCGTACACAGGTGCTCGCAGACTGATGCAGATCCTTCTGCCCTGCCTCTTATTACTAAGATGCTGCAGAAATAGCTAAAAAATATTTAAGATCACACTTCTCCTCTGTTGCTTGCCCTTGGGAAAGGCAATCAGATCATTCTGATGCTAAGTGCCCCTCCCTGGTAGAAGTTTTAATGCTTGCTAGTGTAATAGTGAGTGGCATCTCAGATCACAGGCTTCTCTTACTCTGCATAGCTCCTACTCTATGTTCTCTTATCTCTGGGTATTGAATTATTCTGGCATTGTATATGACTTCAGATTTTCCCTGCCTTTTGTTTCTTCCATGGGGGGCTGTGTGCTGACAGCACACACATTTGAGAGGATTCCTTTACATGCGTCTATTCTGGCGTTTTACAATCCTGTCTCTTTCCACATGTGATACCAGAATATAAAGTAGGTCACTTTATTTTGTTTCTGCTCTTTTCAGTTCTGCAGCTCTTCTGATTTTTGAATTCTTTCTGAGTATCAGACGGTTTGGGAGACTCGTGATTGGGAGAGTTCAGCAGGCTCCTAAAGCTTCAGTAGTCACCTTGGGATTGGGCCTTAACGGGGCACTAGGGACATCTCCTCTTCATAGCCTTTGTCTGCCTTGGATATCCTGTTAATTAGTGCTCTTGGCATGTTTTAGAGAGATGAGAAGGAAGAGCGATGGCAGCTTTCCTAATGCACACCCATAGCTTGGTGCTATCATGCATCCTGTGGCTGCTGCCAGCCCTTCCCTTCTGTCCAATCCGAGCTGATTGTATCTGGCAGTTGTTGTCTAAAAGCTGTAAACCAAGTGAACAACTCTACTTATTACCATTTATAAAAAAAAGTGCCAAACAAAAGCTCTCGGCACAGTCACAAGACAGTGTCAGTCCTTAAAGAGGCATCTGGAAGGAATTTAGTCTTTCCTAAGTCAGGCCAGTTCAGGCTACTGTAGATTTACAGCAATCTCCAAAACTTCAAAGTACCTGAGTTGTTCAACCTGCACATCTGCTTTTGAGTTTTATTCATACAGCCCAGGGTGATAGAAGCACTGGGGCTAAATTATAACACTGATTCACTGACACTCCTTCTTGTGAATGATTCTCACATCTGTAAGATCAGAGCCTCTGCAGAGTAACAAAGAGATGCGGCCCCCTTCAACTTCTATCAGTGGGTTTCTCAGGAAGATAATTATGGTACCAAATTATTCTGTGTTAACCCAGGGTGAAAATGGACCCCTGTGGTTTATCCCACCTTAAAGCTGTGTTACTATGTGGTCGAATGCATGCAAACTCTGGATTTTGTAGAGCTGCTCTGAAATGTGAGACTGATTTCAAGATTCAGAGACCTGGTCCAGAGCTTTCACCCAAGCTGCCTTTTAATGATGTTGAATGCCTGAGGGGACTGCTCAAGTGATAGTTAGGAAAAGTCAAGTGGAACTTGAACTTGTCTGTATTAGTATAAGGTAAAGAAGGTAAAGTTTCTTAAGAAATTTCCTAAGCAAGCATGAAATCCTCTTTTAAATATAGTAAAAATTCTGATGTGAGAATAGTATCGAGAGGGCAATGCAACAGCATTTTGGGAACAGCAAAGTTTAAGATTCCCATTAAAACGAAAATAGTTGTACAAATAAAACTACCACCTGATGCAGTAAAAATTAACTGTTTTAAAATCTGGAGAAAATGCAGCTTGAGTTACTAATCCCTGAACTGAAGCCCTTAAGTCCTTTTAGTGAGTGACTTCTGCTTGTCACCTAATCTCTTTGAATCATGGAAACCTTAGACCTGGAGTTGTTCTCTGCTGTGTACTAAGAGGAAATTTAAGCAGTGAGCTAAATAAATAAATTGATTAATTGGCAACAATAAGGGCTGTGTATGCACTGTGTCTAATTGCTTTTTTATATTATCTTCCTCTTAACTTCTTGGAAGACATGGATCTGTGGGTTGCAGATGGAAAAATATGCTATAAAAGAACATCTCGACAAGGCTTTGAACTTTCAGCTTCAAAGATCATTGTGTGGATCACCTTATATTGTTTTGGACAGTCTTTAATGGGAACATTGCTCAGCCAAGCTGAATTTATCTGTAGAAATTCAAGCTGAAATTGAACACACCTCAGAATCATGGAGTAAATCAAATCTCATTTCCTTGCTTGCAGAGAATGTGGGCTGTGTGGGCTTTCTTCCTCCTCCTCCTCTTTCTCAGTAATTTTTATTCTACCAGGTCAGAGCTACCTTTTTCTTATGAGAAATACTGAGCAATTGGCTTCCTTGAGCCTTATTCAAAAACCCATCAGAGCGAATAGCTTTAAAAATGTTTGATGTCCAAGAGTCACTTGGGAGCACTAAATCCTCACACAGGGATTTTTAGGCTGTAGAACAACGGTGTCCTCCAAGCACTGCAGAAATTACCGTGGAGATGATATTTCCATTACATATCCTGCAGGTACTTATTCAGGAATCTGGCAAAAGAGAAATATAGAGAGAAAGTGGAAGCCTTGGTGATCAACTCCTTATCCCTAAGAGAGTGTCATCATCTTTGCCTAAGTCTTCAGTAGTGTGTATGTACAAATAGATCCTATCTCTACAGCCAGCAGGTTCACTGAGAGCTGTCACAGCAAAGGGTGCATGTTTTTTGATTCAAAGGGCAGGTATTGCAGACAACTGGTTCTTTAGCTTGCTGCTTTGTGTACTGATTAGCTCAGCTCGAGGATTCAACACCTAAAGGTGCTTTGGAAAAGAAGCATAAGTTTTGTTTTCCTCATCCTTTGGAGAGAATGGGTCCAGTGCCAGCACAAGTCACCTTTTCCTTGAATGTCAGTTGGCATACGGCCAATGCAATACTCTTATCTGTCCCATTAGCAGTAAACCTCCACTTTGTGTTGTGTCCTTCCTGCCATTCCAGCAGCTGAACCCCTGTGGAGTTAACATTGTCACTCTCATAGTGGTAAGATGCCTCTTCAGTCTCTCCTCAGCCATACATTCTGAAGGCTCCTCTCTCCTGTGGTGTTTTGTGGTTGTTGCTGGGACCGTCTGAATTGTGAGAAAACTGGTCCTGAAGAGATGGTAGGTCTGATACTTTGAGGATATAAGCAGAGCAAATGTTGCAGGTATGACCGCTAAGTTCCCAGGCACACAAGGCCTTTTTGTCCTCCAAATATTGCAAGATGCCACTTAACTGTGGCAAGAATCCTTCCTGAGAAACATAGCTATTATCTTGGGCCCTGATTGCTCCTGTTAGGTATGAGGAGAAATGACTGGGAGTAACTGTCCGCAACTTTTGGTGCTTCTGTTTTTATTTCAAAGATTGCACATGAACTCCTTTCCCCAAAAAGGGCTGTAATAAGTGGCAGACCATTTGATTTCTCAGAAAACCTCTGACCCATTTTCTGTGTGTGGTCCATGCCCAAGTGTCCGCTCCCTCTCAGACTCACCTTGTTGACTGTCTGCTGGACTGCTATCCTGCACAGCTCTGCTTTAGTCAAGAAGTGTTTCAGCTCACAACATTGAGCATCAGCAGCCCTGCCCTTGCTAGTTGTTATTTCGTATAGTAGCCTCTGTTTTTCTATCTGTCCCATGTAAATGTTCCTTTTGAATTAGGTTACTAGACAACTTCAAGCAGCTCTGGTTTTACAGGCAAAAAATGTTTACTATACTGGCCATGAATGCTTCCGAGCATAAATGGTCTCATTCAGTTTCAGCTTTGGTTATTGCCCAGATGGAGTTCAAAAAGAATGACACATTTCAACAGCACAAAAATGGATAATTTAACAAATTAAAATGTTAACAAGCTTCACTCCTTCAGCATGTCATATCAAAAATCATTTGGTTCTCTTACTTCTGCCCTCATCACAGACTTTGTCCTTTCCTTCTCCTTCAGCTGTGCAATGCAGATGAAAGTAGGATCTGAAAGTGTGTCTGGGTTTTGTGAGGAGTCACACAGTTGGGGCAGATTTGATCCCATTGTCTTGGTAAGAATTTCATCACTGTTTTAATTCTTATGAACTTAACCTGCAAACCTGCATTCTCAGTATCTAGGAGACAGGCATCTCTGCTCCTTCTTACCTTCTGAGTTACTGCTGATGTCAGTACTGTGCCTACTCATCAAAACTCTCAGTGCTTGTGTCCAGAATGAAGTGACTTCTTAGTTGCACATTAGAATGTCTTATTTCTGCAGTAAGTGCCTTTGAAGGAGGAGTTGTAGACTTTGTACTGCAGTTTAGGTGATCTGCTCTTAGATGGACTGAAACCACTTTAGGAGCTGCAGCCTTTGAGCAAATTTTTGCAACTGAAGTTCCCTTTTCACCACAGGATTTTCTATTATAAGGATCATCCAGCAGCTTATAGCCCTCTGTTCCAACTCCAGATTTGCAAAAGCCTTAATAGCTAGAACTTTTATTTGGGTTGAGTCACACAAACTTCCAAGCACTGCCCACCTTTCCTTATTAGCAGGCTACCTTAGCATACTGCTAGTGTAGCTTTTCTAGCTATTTGCAGCTAACAGATTGACTATGGATCTTCTGTTTCTTTTGGGCTGTGTCTTACAAGGCATTTTTGCAGATGGAATTTATAAGTCTCTTAAAGCCTAAGCTGTAGGGAAGTCTGTTAGATATTGCCATACAGGAAAGGACTCTTGGAGTCACTGTTATAAACCTGGAAGTGTTAGCTCAAGACTCAACAGTGGTCAGAAAGGCAAATAGAGAATTCGAAATTATTAGAAAAGAAAAATTAAGCAGGAATACAATGTTGTCGCTCTTAAGTCTGTGATAAGCCATGTTTTACATCTTCTATATCAATCCCAGTGCCCTTATTTCAGAAAAGTTACTGTGGAACTGCAGAATAATACAGATAATCATTTATTTGTTCATCTGATTTTTTGGCTTTCCAGACTTCTTGTTTGTTTTCAAAAGTTCTTGTTTTCCCCATCTTAGAATGGACTTGACTTCATTTTTCATGTGTGGTCAGTTAGGCAGGTAAGCTCTGGATTTCTTCTTTCTTGGCTTTGTTGCATCTCTTCAGGCCACTGAATTATTAATTTTTATCACTTCCATTGTGCAGTTAATAGCTTGGCCTTCTACTGTCAGTATTTAATTGCTTAAATGTAAGTAGGGGCTATGGAGCTGATCTTTCTCCCCTCTAAATGCCTACTTTCCTCCCTCAGTCCTAGCTGGCTGTTTCTCTGGCATGTCCTACACTGTTCTGACTGACTTTAATATGCAGCATCCACTTGGTTTGTGGCCACTTTTTACTGTATTGATATTTAGTTTTGCTGCTTTATTTAATTCAATTTATGTTGCACAAATCGAGTTTAACAAGGTTTTTGATAATTTAAAGGGAAAAAAAAAGTCATGAGCTAGATTTGTATCAGCTTTTTCTCAGCAAGTGTCAGACCTGTGGCTGTACTAGTAGAATTTGCAGAGGCCATTTGCTTGTTAGTCACTCTAAAAGAACAAGAACAGAACAATAAAGTGCATGATGAGGTCCATAGGTTTTTGGAGTTTCTGTGTTCTCCTTTCATTCATCTTGATCTTAAGTCAGAGTCCCGGGGAGTTGTTTTTTTTCTTTCCTAAGTCAGTCTGTAATCGTTATATCCTGTAGGAGTCTGTGGTGGCTGTGTGAGGAACATAAGCTCTTTTGGATCCTCTACTGATTCCTGTGAACCTGACCAGGTGACATAGTTCTGGAAACCTTCCGTGGCTGCAGAGGTTCAATTAGACCATGACCAGAATAAGCTTCCACTTCTGTCAGAGTTTGATTGAATTGAAAGGTTTTTGTTGTGTGTTCTTGTCTTAATCTGTTCTCTAGACAGCCTCATTCATGAGCCAGCTGTCTTCTGGGAAAATTTGTATTTCTTTACTAAGAATGAGCTTCCTCTGGTGTACATCAGGGATCCTCTTGTCACTTCATTGAGGCAATCTGAACTTAAAGTTGTGTATTTGAGTTTCAGCATTTGCCAGGATGCTTTCTGGCTGATGGCCCTGAAAAAGATTTTGTTTCAGACATTTTCTTAAAATCTTTAAGCCACTGTTTTTTGGTTGTTTGGTTTTGATTGTTTTGTTTTGTTGGGTTTTTGTTTGCTTTGTTTTGTTTTTTTCTTTCTTTCTTGTAGCTGTCTTTGATTTCTGCAAAACCTTTGTATGTCCTGGCTTCTCAGTTCAACTAGAGCAGCAGCTCATGACTTAAACTCTTCTGTCTTGTTTTGGACACTGTTTACTGGTCTTTATTTGGTCAGTTAACTGGTGCTGGAGAGCTCCTGCTTATTTCCACCCCCCAGCTCTGTGTTCAGTAGGACGTCTTCTGTAAATAGAGAATTGCATCAAAAGTTGCACCCAAATCACAGTGTTCATCTGCAGAATGCTAGTTAACTGCTTAGGCTGAACAGGTAATATGCGCAGTGAGCATAAGGAGGCTCATGTCCTCTTGTCTAATGATTTGGCGACAGCAGTTGATTTACTGCTGAGCTACAATGCAGCTGGTAGATAAAAAGCTTCTCCTTGAACAGCCCATCACATTTCAGCACTTAAGTTAATTGTAAGCACAATGGGGAAATAAAAAAATTAACGGTCCAGTCCATAGCTATCTGCAGTGCCTTTCAAGCCTTGGCAGAATTACAAGTGCTTTTATGTACCTAGCAGTGAGAAATGTTTTCATAAATGCCACCAGCTGGAGATAAGGGTTCACAACTCCAAAATGGGCTGTAACTCCAAAATAGCAAATCTCTCTATCGCATGGTTTTATGCTTCTGCCATCATCTTGGCCTTCCTTATGCTGCCTGCCTTCCTCACAAAATTTCTAACAGGCAAGCTTAGTGGACCTCATTCAGTTTCTGGCAGATCTTCCCATCCAGATCTAAAAGTCTGCTCTAGAGGATGTTTATTTTATTAATTGCTAATTTTAAAGATAATTAGTTTCAGGATCTTTGACTTTTTTTACCCTGTGTGGGCTTTGGAAGTGCCATCATTGTGCAGTACACAGATGTTCATTCTCTTGGCAGAAACCCACTCAACCCATTTTCCTCCCTTGAATGACACAGAATTGCCTCCTGCATTTCCTCCTGAGAGCCTGTCCCTGTAGCCTGGGAAAGAGCACCTGGGGTCCCACAGCGACTGCTAGGTTCTTTGTGCCTAGTGGGACGTGCAGATTGGCATAAACCCACTGATCCTCTTTGAAACTGAGGAAAGCAAATTGGTCCTGAGAAAAAGCAGTGTGAAGCTAAGTGCATTTTTATACCTCATGCTCCAAACCCAAGCTGGTTGAGCGTAGTACATTTAACATGTATGGGAGTTGTCAAGTGTGCATAGAAATGATTCCTTAAAATTATTCTTTAGCAAAAGTATTCATGGCATAGGCTTTCTGGTGAGGTGAGCAGGCTTTCAGCCACCTGACTCCTGGAGCTCAGAGGGTGTTGTACACCTAGCACAGGACTCCCTAGCCCTAGTGATGGCTACGCAGGGATGTCAAGAATTATCAGTGACATTAATATCTTCTGTTTGTCTATACCCCTTACAAACTTAAGCTCCCTGCAACCTGTGCACATAGCTGGTCTCTGTCATTACTTGCTTTTGTCCTTTGCAGCCTTTCTGCTTCTCAAAGTAACTGTTGAATCTTGCAAAGGCTGTCCCACAACATCTTGGAATGGGCACTGCACTGTGCGTTTACAGCTGCTTCTGGGTGGACCTGGATAACAGTTTTGGCTTTGGGATGTTTCTGAAAACTCTTAATTTTCAGAGCAGTTGTATCTGTGAGTCTTGTCCCCCCATTAGAGTTGAACACTTTAGGCTTCTAGTGGATTGTGGTTCTAAAACATTTCTGGAGCGTATAACTCTTGTCCCAAAACAGGATGCCATTTTTGCTAGCACGGTTCAGAGAATGACAGTCATTTCCTGAGTGAACTTATAAATTACTTATCTTTAGAAGAGGCACCTGTAGGCAGAAGAGAAAGACAGTAACCAAACCCTCCCACTCCATAGATAGAAACTGCCAACTTTGGAGGCATGTTCCTTTAAAGATGAGATTTCTCTGAGGTCATGGGACAAATATCTGAGCTACTGTCTATCATGTAAGCCTGACAGAATGGCTCTATGCTGAGATGAGGAAGAAGGTCTGTGAAATGTCCCTCCTTGATGTTGCTAGGTAAAATAATAATAATATTTTATGTACAATCAAAACATTTTGCCTTTTATAGAGAAGTGGCAAGGCCTGGAAATTTTATTTTTTTTTTCTTCCCTCCCCACTCATGTGAAAATGTATAAAAGAGTCCTCATGAAGGATTTGGGATGTGGATTGTTGATCTTTCCTCATGTTTGGCTGGGCACAGAGTAGTGCAGTGAACACATCAGGACTGCCAGGAGTAACTGACTGGCAGGGACAAAGGACAAACTCATGGGCAAAGACAGTTCACTCCTGGGCTCTTAGGCACAGTGTGTCCAGGCTAATGCTCAGTGAGCTGAGCAGAGGAAGGTTGGCAAACACAAACTAAACAGTATCTGAGTAATCTGGTGCGGACTGTGTGCAAGGGGGCCCTGGAGTCCCCTTAGCAGTGGAACACAGTGTGAGACACATTCTTATCTCCTGGCTCACTCATCTTTGCTGGGTGCTGGTCAGACTTGTTCACCAGTCCAGCTCCAGGCACTGAACAAGAGACTCCCATGAGTCCCATCAACTTTTGTTTCTCCATAGTCATGGCAGGAGCGTGTTTTCATGGCCCAATGCTGTCCTGGGGCTCATGGGCACAGAGCTGCACCCACCTCTGCAGGCTGTTCCACTTCCTATGACCTGAACAGACCTCTTGTGTCTTACTGCCTGACATTGCTGATACATCAGTGCAACAGTCTTATTTCATACCTCGGAGGAGGAATTTGCCCTTGGTTTCTTTCACTTAATCTTTTGGGCTAGCTGAGCTTTTTACTATTGGAAAAATCCTCCCTCCAGGAATTTTTCCTGCCCTCGTGGCAGACAAGATGCTGCTTCTTACTCAGAGTGACAGTTGTGTGAGCTGGTGGGGGCTGTCTTACAGGAATAGTCTGAGCAGCCCCAAGCTCTCAGCCAACAGCAGGAGAGGGCCATAGGTCCTTCACTTACATGTAGTACAACCAGCAGCAGATGCAGGAGATCTGGGACACTGAGGCAGGAATGTCAATGTGGTGTGTGTATCTTACACATATGTGGCATGACTAAACTTGTGTCTCAAGCCCAGATCTTTCTGTCCCACCACATGCACCAGACCCACTCTGCATCCTCTGGATCCATAGATATGTGCTGTGCACACAACATATCTTAGGAATCTGACTTGTTAGGCTGTCATAGTAACATCCTCCTCCTTTTTCTCTTAGCATTCATAAGCACGGAATTAATGCTTGTGGTTTGATCAGCTTGGAGGTGAGGAATGGTGTTGAAGCATCAGCACTGCATTTAGCTCCAGGACAGCTGCAAAGGTAGGGTAGTTTGGGGTCAGACAAAAGCTCTGTGCTGCTGCTTGTCCTGGGGTGGGTGCTTCTCTCGAAGCCAGTGTGGTTGGAAGCTGCTTCCAGCACATGTGTGTAGCACTGGCAGTCTTGAGTGAATCCTCTCTCTGAACTCAGCTTCTGCAGACAGAGAAAGAGGAAAGAGAGAAGGACATGAGTGCAGCCAGGGTCTGGGCATAGTCTGTTGGGACATGTTGTAGCTCTGTGTGTGTTTTTATTTAACTTCTAATTATTTAGCTATGTGCTTTGGCATTGACACTTCTGGGGATTAATTTCAGCAAAGACTCCAGCTTGCATCGGCAACTTTTAAGTTGCTCTGTGAGAAGTGTGATACCATTTGAAAAAAAAAAAATCCATATTAATTAGAAGATACTACTGTAAAATTTATGTCAGTTATTTGGCACTTTAATATGGAGAGGTAATAGCCTCTTCATAGTCCAGGTGGCAGCAGCCTTTTCATTACGATGAGAAATGTTGCTGTTCAGCTGAATTCACTAGGAGACACACTCGGGGACTGTGAGCTGCTTGTGGAGATTAGTGAGGGAGAAAAAGGGGAAGATTTGCACTAAACCTGGACTAAATAAGCTGGTTTGAGGACTCTGGTGTAAAATGTGCATCAGGCTTCTAGAACAGTGAAACCCTAATATCTGTACCTACAGCCTCCATCCTGTAATCTGAGGGGACAGCCTGTTGGGTTTGCTCGTGGTATCTTGGGCTTTGCCTGGGTTTGAGAGGTGGGACTGCCATAAATGCCTCTGGTACACAGGCAGTAACAGGCACTCCACCACCTCTCTAGAGAGAACAGAAGGCATGTTTGTCTATCCTCATCTGCTCTTGGCCCCTATGCCATGTCCTTGCAGCAGTGCTGGTGACTGGTTGACATTACATGCCTCTTAGACCAGCTGCTCCATCCTCCAGCATGGGGCAGCTGGGACAGAAGTGCCCAGCATTTCTGTCCTGTGAGAGTTTGCTGGGCATGACCTGGAAAGCCTCCCCCATCCCAGCCTTGTAGGGGGCAAATGTGTTGTAACATGGAGGTTGTTTGGGTTTGTTTTTTTGCCTTCTGCTTTGTGAGATCATTCAGTTAGTTCTTTTCCAACTGCTTCTGTGTTGTGGTAGATATTGACTGTATTATGTGCATGGAGAGGCTTTAGTGAAGCAGTGCTGATGCTGACTGATTGCATTCTTATCCTTCCTTGTGATGATTAAAAAGGAAGTGTGGAGACCTTGCTTGCTTCTTGCTTCTGTTTTTCATTTCTTTTTCTGTCATTACTCTTGCATCCTTCCCAGAACCTACCCACCACCAGATCCCCTGCTAGGTGGTTTGAATTGGTGGCACTCTCTAATTTTAGGTTCTAGTAAGGCAGAGACTATAGTTGTGGATGATGAAAGATTCTGGAGGTTAAAAGACTGACGGGTAGATGGGCCCTAGTGCTGAGCATTGCCTGTTGGATTCCATTGCCAGTGTGGCTCCCTTGCTGCCTTTGCTGCTAACGAGAGCTGTGTTCTCCTGGGCAGGATGGGGAGACTGCTGCATGTAATTCCATTGTTTCCTCAGGACAGGCTCTTCAAGAAGGTCTAGTCACTCCTGGGAGGAGTGCAGCAAGTCAGCTCTTGTTGAGGATCAGTCAGAGGGAACAGCCCTGGTGCAGTAACAGAGGAGCCTGTATGTAGAGCAGTACAGCAACACGTGGTCTGTTTTGAATGCAGAAAAATTTTGGGCAGGGGCGATTGGTTCTGGAGGAACTGGTTTCAAAGCTTGTGTACAGAAAAGTCCACTGACCCTTCAGAGGTTGTCCATCCATTTTGCAAGGGAGTGGTAAACTGGTGGATGCAGCAAAGTACGGAGCCAAAACCTCTCTGAAAGAATCTCTTTCCTCTGGCTACGGTGGCATGGCATGGGTGGGATGCTGCAGAGAGCTGAGCCCTGTGTCATCCCCTCCTTTGAAAGCTGTCCCCCCTGCTATGTTGACTAGCTCGTACCTCCACTCACAGGTGGTCTGTGTTACTGGGGAAAGAGTGTTACAGGGTATGGGCAGTTGTAGCTGCAGGAGGAAGCTGAAACCCAAGTGCCACAGAAATGCCTTGCTGTTCAGAGCAAGTCCTGAAAGGGTGGTTTAGGGACAAGTATGCAGGGACCTGAATTGCTAACATTTCTCTGGAACTTCTGGAAAGCTGTCAGTGAGTGAGTGGTGGGGCAAAGGATTAATTTGATGGCAAATTATCTTTAAATTGCAGTGGTGCAGCTCCACTGACTTCAGGTTTGTTACAGTGGGGTAAATGAGCGAGTGTAGCCTCGAGGGCTGATACAGGTACCTGCGGGAAAAGGGATTCAGCAGCCTTTGCTTTTCCTTGGATTGGCCACATCTGAGTTGCTTGCTTCTGTCATAGTGCTTTTTAAAGACTGTGATCCCCCTAAGGTAACCTACAAAAAGAGATTTAGGTTGACTCCTCTTCATTTAATTTTTTCCACTGTAAAGAACATCCAGTAAAGCATTTTTAATTAAAAAACAAAACAAAAAAAACAAAACCAAACACAAACAAACAAAAAACTACACACAAAAAAAACCAACAACCAAAACAAACAAACAAAACCAAAACCAAAACCATGCACTGCATGTTTATCCTTGCAATGAGGAGTATCACATCAGGCTCCTTGGAAACATCTACAGTCCATTTCCCTCTATCCTTTCCTGTCTCTAGAAGTGGTGTTCTTCTGGCTGCTCATGAGATTTAAAAAAAAAAACAAACACCTATTTAAAAACTGTGGAAGAATCTAGCTGAAAGTCCCTTTCTTTAAGTTATTCTTACTTCACCATCTTGGGATTGATGTTTCCTAGTCTTTCATAGAGATTTCTAGGAAGACCAGGTTGGATAAGACCTTGAAGAAATGCTTTTATCTCAAAATTAAATTCCTCTGGTTCTTTTGTTTCTGATGGAAAGGTGCAGATAAATCTTGTGTGTTTAATGCAAAAGGGTGTTCTTCCTGCAGTAGTTGCCTGAACAAAAGTCAAAGCAGTGTGTTAAAAGGGTGAAAAATGATAATGCACAATCTTCTGTTACACAGAAGATGCAAGTTTTTGTCATGGGTAAAAAGCTGATGCCTCTCAAACCTTCATGTTAGCTGCTCTTAATACCTTCTACTGCTCTTTAACCTCTCCCTTGTCTAACAGCTGCATCTTAAAGAGCAGATGAAATTGCCTCAAGGATGGTAGGTCCTAATCTCAGTAACAGTTCCTCTCCATTATAAGGTATAAAGTGAAATGATCTGTGAGTGGGTTTATCTCAGATCCCACGTAGCATTTTTTTTCTCAGCAGCAGCAAGAAATGGAAATTATCAGGCAGTCGGAAGAAGCTGTTTATTTTTAACTTACCCTTTATTTTTAAGTTTCATTTTGTAATTAAAAGAGGTAAGGAGTGGGAGCCAATAAAAATATATAGCTAAAGAGATAAGCTGATCTCAAGTTCACTGCAGAGATTACGGTAAGTAGTGGGTAGTAGAGCAGAGGGGCCTCATGTTCCTTCTCTGTCCTCGTCCTGGAGTATCAAACTGAGTTTTAACTGCCTTTTCAACGTGACACAGATGGGCTGATTTCAAGGATACTGCTTACAGACTTTGCTGCTGCCCTTGCACTTTACTACTCCTCACCATGGTTTGAGGATGTCTCTGTGGAGTACCTGAAGAGATCTCTACTCAGATCTATCCAGGAGGAATCATGATTCTTTGTGGAGAAGTGTGTACATCCATTGTCTGGGCACACCCGTACAACACTGCATGTGACTGTGTGTATGGGTCACGGGAGTGAAGAGGAACCCGAGGAAAGGTTCCTGGCAAGTGGGGTAGCCCTGGGCAAAGTGTCTCCACTCTTGAGTTACTGCTCGAGAAGTATATTCTACTCCTCACCTTTCAAACAAGATATCTCCCTTGCAGTTTATTAATCTTGGTCAATTTGGCTTCCTCAGATTGACAAGAGGGTAGCCCTGTGATTCATGCAAGATGCTTGATTCTTTATTGCTCAGAAGAAGGTGCATTACACTATTATTCTCCATCCCTAGTGGATAGTTACATTCTAGAGTAAATTATTCCTGTACCCAAGTGGTTTTCTTTCATCATTGCTCCTGGCTCTGTGATACTTCTTGCAGCTCCTGCCAGCTGCAAGAACAGGAAGGCCAGACTATTTGGAGATGGCTGTCCTTGTAGGGAGGTTCTTCCTCTCTGCCAGTGGAGCTGACAAATAGCATTAGGAAATGAGTCCTGGAGAGGAGGCTGTGCATGCTCTTGCAGAAGCAGGACACTGACAGGTTGTTCTTAATTAACGTTGCAAAATGCTGGCTCCTACCCTTAGCTTGCCTCTGCAATGCCAGAGGACAGCTGAGCTGCGAAGAGACACTACTGTGTGATCTTCTCACCGGGGAACCACTTCTGGGACCCTTTTTTACCCTCAGTCCTCTTTTTGATGATGCCCAGTGGTTTCTGCCACCTCAGGCCCTAGCCTGCTTCTGAGTGTTTGCATGTGTCTCTATACCATCGACACATGGAAAGTTGGGGGAAGACAAGCTTTTTAAGGAACCTTAAGCAAGTGTAGGTTTCCTAGAGTAAGGGATATAAGGACACAGTTCAGTCCTGTAAAAGGCAGGAGCTGCCAGCTGCCTAAAAGGGTCGTTGAGTGTAGTGTTTACATTGTTGGGAGGACAATAGGAGGGTTCTTTATTGTTCTGGTCACTGTTGTCTTAAATCCTCTGCAATGCTTTTCTTAGGATCTTTTCTGAGTTGTGATTCCTTGGGGTAAAGTCCTCTTCCTTTGAACATTACCTTATCTAGTCCTCCTGGCTGAGGCTTTTGATGAGCAGAGGCTACTGTAATGGAAACCTTTGATGTTTATATTCTATATAGCTCTCAGATCAAATGGTAACAGCCTAAGAAAGAAGTTCATGTCTTTAAGATAATGGTTTAAAGTATATTTTTGCCCAGGAGTGCTGAATTATTTGGCTCCTGGTAGGAAGATTATCATTACTTACCAGCTCACAAATGTTTTGAGCAGTATGTTTGTCCATGCAATGCTTCGAAGCTAAAAAGCATTGTGGGAGTCCCTCTTGGTGTTCCCTAGTTAGGAAAAATGAATGGTTCAATAGGACAGAGATGTGTAACTATGAATTTGCAAGTACAGTCCAGTGCTGGGAGCAGAGTAAGGCAGTAATATAAACTGGAGTGCTTTGGTTGCAATGAAGGCAGATGATGAAATATCTCCTGGATAGGAAGGTGTAGATTTGTGTCTTCATCTGTTTCCAAAACCAGAGTCCAAACCAGGGTTGGTCTTCTCTTAGTGGCTGTTGCTGTCAGGAGAGCAGTGCAGTGCTCTGTATGGAAGCTGACCTGAGCAGCTGTAGAAGCCAGTGGTTTAGCAGATTGTGAATGGCAATCAGCCAGCCAGAGGGGAGGTGTGCTGGCAAAACTAGCGCTGGAAGGACCATGGTGTCAGGCAAACCTGTGTTTACATAGTATCTATGGTGTTACATTTGGGTCTATACATGGTAATTAGCTGCTTAATTTAATGACATGATGGTGTCATGGTGTTCGAAGAACTGCTGCTGTCACAGATACAGGCTGATCCACTGTTCGCAGGAATAGAGAAGTTCTCTAAATTTGAAAACTGTTCCTTACTGGCTTTAGGAAGACTTCAGTGCCTACCTCCGTGTTGTTAGTCATGAGCCAAATATTGGCGGTTAAAGCCATGCATGTTGCAAAAATAGGTGCCAGAGCTGTGATCTATCTCAGCCTTGCTCCTCCTGTGCGGAGGCATATGTGGATGCTCACTCCTCTGCTGTATTTGTCTGTCTCTGGCAGGTTTTGGAAGTGGTACGGTCCAACTACGACACACTGACCCTGAAACTGCAGGATGGACTGGACCAGTATGAGCGCTACTCAGAGCAGCATAAAGAGGCTGCCTTCTTCAAAGAGCTGGTAAGCTGCCTTGATGCTGCAGAATCAACAACCCTTCCCCAAAGCCTGTGCTTACAACCTGGGCAGGTTGTAAGCTGGGGTGTAGCTGGGGTGTAGCTGAGCAGCCTGGAGTGGAGTGGGAATAAGATCAGAACAGACACTGCAGCGCATGGCTGCAGAGAAACCACCAGACTGCTCAGGCCATTGAACGGTCTGTCAGTCTCTGTCCCTTCTGCCATAGGGATCCACCATACTTTGTGGTGGTAAATTTGCATGGTGGAGGAGCTGACTGCTCCTACCTTGGTTTTATTATGCAGAGCAATTCAGCCTTTTTGCTGTTGTTAAGGAAAGTCCCTCAGTATGGGACTGAGCAGAATATGTGATGCTGGTAGAACACGTGCCTGCTTGTTGCTTTCCTCCATCACTCCCAAAATAGGGTTCCCCAGCAAAGACATCTCCAAGAAATGTCTCCTCCTGCCAGGGAAGATTCATGGCCCACAAAAATAATGTAGTGAAGACAAAACTGAGTCCAAATAATTTGAGTCTGTAGTTATATTCTTCAGCAAGCCAGCTTGTGTGCCCTGCTCCAGAGAGCCCTGACATAACATTTTCTTGTCCAACAGCTGCATCACCAGGAAGGCAATATTTTCATAGTGGCTGGTATCTGAGGGGAGCATGTATTTCTTTGCTTTTGAATCATTACAGTTTCGCTGAAGGGAGAGATCTCTACCTCTGGCAGCTTTCTCCAGCAGTTTGAGAGCTGATTCTCTCTCCCAGTTCTGTCCTTGCTGATTGATGAGTAATTGATGCCTGCCCACTCCATCACGAGTCTGCATGAGTTTGGGAATATTGTGCCTCCTCCTGTCTACCTTGCTTCAGAGCAGGCATGCCTGAATTGGTTCTGCTTCCTTCTACAGAATGGGTTTTGGTGTTTTTTTGGGGTCATTCCAGCACTGCCATTGGGTAATTTACAGGCAATTTCGTGCTTTTTTTCTGTGCTCTTTTGTGCCTGTTTTTGTCTCTCTGGCCTGCTGTTTGATACTGTAGCTGGATACATGCAAAAAATTTGGCCATAGCCTTCCTGCGATACAGACCTCCTATTACTGTACCGTGGAAATAAGATGCATTCACATTTCTGTTGTCATCTGTTCTGTCCCAAGGGCTCCTGCCCTCCTCAGCCAGCATCTCCTTCCCCAGTCTCTTGGCCACATGACTGCTCTGCTTTCTGCATGCCCCACTTTCCACTTGGCCTGGCAGCACTCAGGCTGATCATGCCAATTGATTAAAATTACATTCTTAGTCCTAAGATCATCACAGCTACAAAGCACTTCAGCTAAAATTATTTTCTTCCTAGCTTAATTTTTTCTTTATTTACAAAATCCTAATTTTGTGTCACTTAAGAATCTGTTTAGCATAACCAGTCCCCCCTAAACTCCCTTCTGAAAATTGACCATCCAGGTACCCCTGGGACCCTCTTCTCAAGAGCCTATGAAAGCCTGAATAATTACTGTCTAAATGTACTGATTTGACCCAGTTGTGAATCTGTTTAATCCACATTTCTCTAGATGCCCTGAGAATTGGGACCCTATTAAATGTTCCTTACTCAAAGATACAGAAAAATCCCCTGCATTCCATTAAGCCGTTCCCTTAGCACAGCAGGAAATCAACCTGACGTGTTATTTGTCTTCAGCAAACCCAGCTGGTTGGGTCCTGTCCTCCATGCTGTTTTTTCCTCTAGGTACCCAGTAACTGATGGCTTTATTAATTGTTCTAAGAACTCACCAAAAAGGCCCTAATCTACCCTCTCCTCTCCATATCGTCTTCTAACCAGGTACTTGGCTTCTTTTTCGTGAGTCGTCTGAGTCTTTACTTCAGCTTCTGTTGCTGGTCTGATATTGGATAATATCCCCCTACCCAGTGCATTGTGTTTAACTGCTGAGGTTTCCAGGATTTTGTGGAGGAGGCAGAGTGAAGTTGCTGCAGTTTTCTTCATGGGCTCTGCCAAAGGAGCAGGGCTGGTGGTAACCTACAGTTTTTCAGTTTGGTTTCCAAACTCATGCTGGTCCCATCAGGCCTTCCTGAGCAGGGTCTATTTGCAAATAATTCTTTCCAGATTCTGCCTGGTTTTCTTATCTCTATCAGAGATTGCAGTAAGGCAAATCCTACTTGGTAGGTGATTGCATTAAGGCAAATCCTTCTTGGTGGGGAATGATATGCAGAAGCCATTTTCCTTTTTGTCTGCTTTTTCATCTCTCTATGCTCCCATTAAGTGGGTGAGCAGAAGCTTCCCCACACCATTCTCTTGGCTCCTTTATGCTTAGAAATCTTGTTCACACTCCTTTGACGTGCTTTGCTAATGCACTGCTTCACTTCTCTGGCTTTGCCTCAGTACTGCTCTTTCTTGTTAATCCCAAAGAAAAGTCTTCTTTCTTGTCCCATTCCCTTTTCAAAGTGGCTTTCAAAGACCTGTTATACTTCAGCCACATTGTGGTGGAAGGTGATGTGCAGTGTTTTATCAACTGGGTTGTCTGGCCTGTTGTGCTGCCTTTGAGGAGCTAAAGGAGGAAGTTAGGAAGTTTTCTAACACTTTATTTCTTTTCCTTTGAACTCTTGGGGATGATGAGATCTGTGCTGCTTTGATAGCATGAATGGTATGGATGTGAGCTTTTGGACCCTTGCAGCTGGAGGAATGTGTGGAAAGAGATTTCAGCATCTTTCCAAAATATTCACTGTCTTTGCAGTTGGATAGATTTCAGCAGTCTCAAAATAGTCTGATTAGGGATTGTTTTCTACAAGGGAAATTACACTAATTTGACTTTTAATTAGATGTAGTAGTCAGTGTAAACCTTCCTCCCATTGTACAAATTTCTTAAGAGCTGCTTGTTGATTTGAAACAGGTTTAATTGATGTGACTTCCTGCAAAATAGGATCGTCTGAACAGTGTTGCACACATTCAGCTATAATGACACAAAACTAGTATTGAATGTTTTCATCACATGGTTAATGGTGCTGCTTCATCCATTCTTTCATTTGTTCTTTGTTCTCCAGGTGATGTCAGCATTTCATGCGTTTCCCATTTTTTTGATCCAAGCCACTAATGGGGAGAAAACAATTTGAAAAGCTTCTCTGGCCCTAGTATGCTCCATACAGAAGCAAGAGAGGACACTTCCTTGCAAAATTAATGTTAAAGCTCTGAGATTGTTTTCTGATGCTGGCCACTTGTATAAATCATGCTAGAGAGTTCTGGTAGCTTCCAGGCTGGCAGCAAGGCCTGGGCTGTCCACTACACCACGAGCTAGGAGGAGTCCTGGGGTGCAGCCTTGTAGATGAAGCAGCTCAGCCAGACTGCAGGAAGCTTCTGAAGTTTATCCTTGTTACAGGATGACACTTCCGTATGTCACTTTCTGGCCTTTCAGATCCAAAAGGGAGATGAGCTCTGTTTCCCTGTGCTGAGCCCTGATGCTGGAGATAACTTGATTTAACTCTAATTTGAGCTATTCTTACCTTTTAAGCTGGTTGGCTCAGAGCTGCCTTTCTCAAAGCAGAAGAAATCCTGGGCAGAGATTTGTAGAAACATCAGTGTCATCTTGTGTGGTGTTACCATGCTCACTCGTCTCCCTAACTTGTGTTAAAGTAGATATAAGTCCATCTAGACAACTCTTGACCAGAGTTTGTGTCTAAACTCAAATAGAGCTTTAGGTTTCAAGTGAAGTGAAAATAACAATGTCTCCAGGTGATCTATTCCACTGCTTCACAACCCATGAGTTTAAAAGTATTTCCTCTCTTCCATTGCAAGTCTTCTTTGCCTTAAATTAAGCTGAGTATTTCTTTTGCCATCCCTGGGGAGACAGAGAAATATTACTCACTGTTCTCTTTCTGACCTCATTTTACATATTGAAGAGTATTTGCTCTGTTCCTCCTAGACCTTCTCTTTGCAAACTAAACAGACTTAATTTCTTGTGCTTTACCCCATAGTTACACTTTCTGCTAAACCCTGTGTTCTCATCACATGCCACTCCAGCCTCCCATTCCAGGCTTGTAGAGACTGCTGTCACATCCTTCTTGGAGTCATTGAGGGGTATCCAAGATGGGCATCTTCTGCTGCTGGTGCCTGGCCCTTGGAGCCAGGAGCCCATGTCTGCATGTTTGTTCTGTTGCTGGGACCCATAGAAATGCTTCCAGTCAAAGTAAGGATGCTGGCTATGCTACATGTAGCATCTGCCCCTCCTTTGCAGGCAGTCATGTTCCACAGGGCAGAGGACTCTCTGCATCTCTTTAGCCATGTGGTTCTTTGCTTGTCAGAAGTCACTGGATCGCTGAGGTGGAGAGCACTTGGAGGGCTGGGAACAAATCCTGTCAGTGGAGCTCCTCTCTCTTGGCAGGGAGACAGCCCAGTGCAAACCAGTGTTCTGGAAACCACTTGTGGTGTTGTTTAACATAGGCTGTGACCTGTGGTTATCTTAGACGATGTGATCCCAAGCTATTTCAGTATGGGTTAAGTCAAAAGATACCCAGACAAGAAAGGTGATGGGGTGCTCCAAGGGAAATAAGACACATTGGGGTTTCTGCCAAGCATCCTCATGGAGAGTTTGTGCTTTCTGCAGACACCATAAAACTTAAATACTCTGTCTTTAAGTGTAAATATCTTTGCTAGCTTGCTTGGGTTGCTAGGGTCTGTGCAGTGGGGCTCACTGGGGTTCATTTCACAGCTTTCCATGTTAACCTTCCATGTTTTGATTTGCTCCCCAGTCTCACACATTCTGCCTTTTTTGGAGCTTTCTGCTCTTTCCCTCTTTTTTTTTTTTTTTTTTTTTTTCTCTCACCAGGGCAGAAAGTGGGACTCTCAGCAGTATAAACATTGCTAGCTTGCTCTTCCAGCCCCCACTGTTGGAATCCTCATTCTGCTTCTATGTAATTCATCCCCCGGTGCTTTTAAAAAGCACAAAACACTAACCAGGTCAGCAACAACCTTATTATCACAGGCTCCAAGTCTCTGGGAACTGTAATCCCGTTGTTTGGATGAGCTTGTGTCAGTTTTGCTTTCTGTCACTGCTGCACAGTCACTGACACAGATGATGTTTGACTTTGTTTTTTCGTTGCTGAGTGCAGCTGAGACTGAGCCCAGTCTGGGGCCTGTGTGTTTGGCCAACGAGTCTGAAAGCACAGGGGGGAAGGGAACCTGCTGCACAACAGAGCTGCACAGATCTTCTGTGGGGTGATCAGATGTCTGGGCATAGTTGAGGGATAATGTGTCTCTTCTTGAGACACAGACAGTGAGCCAGCTTCATGTATAAGGCACTCACCACAAAATGCAGACAGCTTGCTCTGAACCCACGGCTTTCTGCTAGCTTGGGTGATAATCTATGCTTACAACACAGTAGCATGGCCTCTGTCCTTTCCTTGACTCCATATCTTTTGTTCTGCAGGTTCTGGAGCAGGACAGAGGCCATGGCACTACATTCATCCAGGAGAGTGCTGGCTGGTACTCCAGTGGGCACTGGCTGAAAATGCTCTTCCTTATGCAACCTGGAAGTGCTCACTCTCACCATCACTTTGTCTAAGAACAGGAAACACATCATAGTTCATGCATCCAAAAAGCATCATCTCCCATCCCTGTCTCGTGGAGTTTATTTTCTTTTCTGGGATGTCTCTATAGACATTCCTGTTATTCCAAGAAACAGCTGATGCTCAGGATTTTCTTGCTAAGCTGGAGTTTCAGTGAGAGGGGGCTGCAGCAAGTTCTCTGGGGCTAAAACAGCCTCCAGAATGGTGTGATGCTGAACCGGGAAGTCAACAGTGTCAAAGCTGCCATGCTTACAGGAAGCCAGGAAGAATCCCTTGACTAAACCATTTTGTTTTCTATCCATTAGGTTCGGTCCATCAGCATCAATGTGAGGAAGAACCTTGCTTTCAACACACTGAGCCAGGAACTGCTGCTGAAGGAATTCTCTACCATCTCTTGAAGTGGGGATGCAACTGCTGCACAGGGCTGAGCAGAGACAGGCCTGTCCTGGCAGGGACACTACAGATCTGCAGCCGGTTGCCCCTTGCCTTCCGCCTGCAGAAGGGACTGTGTTTCTTTTAGGGGGAGCCTTGCTGCTGTGTGTTCAATCCGAAAGGCATGTTTTTCAACAGGACTGGGGCTGAGGAGAGGTGACTGGCATATTGAGGAGAAGGAAGCAATTTTTTAAGGTGCCATGGGGGTGGGCAGCTGTTCCTCTGATGTAGCAGTGGGAGATTCCCTCCACAGCCTTCAGGGAAGATGCACTGGAAACCTTTGTAGCAGAGCTGGGGGAAGCTCACAACCAAAATAATAACCAGTCCAGCTGTGTGAGACAGTTCTGGGTTGAGATCACTCACCTGCTCTACACAGAAAGCTCTCTGATCCCAGGTGAGGGCTGTTGTTTTCTGTCAGTCTGAATCAACCTCCCCTCCCACAATGTAGGGATGGCTTTGGGCTATAAAAGAGTTTCCCCACGGAGCAGTCCCTGCTCACTGCTGGCTCCTGATGTCAGAAGGTGTTGCTTGAACCAAGCCATCAGATTATTGGAGAAGGAAATATTATGCCTCCAAGGCTGTTGGCTTACAGAGTCCAGCCTGGGACAGTATGCAAGAGTATGGGTCATCAAACAGTGCACTTGTAACTGGAGACCAGCTCTGCCTGGAGTCACTGTTACTTTCAGTAGCCCGTCTCATCTCTGCTGTTTCTATGGTTGAGGGACATTTTTAGATACTCCACTTTCATGGGACAGAGGACAGACTGACTTCTTCCCCCAGCTTCCCTTGTTGCCCATCAGAGACTGCATTCTGACAATCCTCTTCCTCACAGGACCGTCTGCCTTGCGTGTGTTTGCAAGTGTCTGGTGACCTTCATGAATGAAGAAGCCCCCAGTTTTACCCTTGTGTGTAGCACACAATTAAAATGCAGCCAGAGAACTTTCTCACTTGCCCTCCTGTCTTCACCAAGCGACTTGCAGCACAACAGTCTGCTGAGAACTTCCTAAGGAAGTGCTCTGGGATGATGCTTTGGGATGCAGACAGATCTTTCTGCTTCAGAGGTGCCCAGGTCCAGCAGAGCCTGTTCTGAGTGCTGTGTCAAGCTGCCAGCTCAGGAATATGCAGCATAAGCACCCGTTTCCTCTTCGTGCATTTTCAAGTCCCAGCAGTGATGTTGGATCTGGCCTGACTTGGTGGACTGGTACCGAGAAGTTATTTACACCCTAGATCCACTTTTTTTTCCTAGAAACCATTTTTTTTGGGGGGTGGGTGGGGAAAAAGTGCCTAGTCCTGCTCTTAGCCTCCTAGGTTATAGTGTGCGTGGTGTGAATGTCATGCTCATTTACTACAATTTTTAGGCAAGGCTTATTCATACTAATATGTGTTAATTGTGTTAATGTTTCATTTTTACCTGCCGTGAGCATGGGAAACTGAAAGCTGTGTCCTTGGCCACCCACTGGACACAGCACCCCATGAAGACTATAATTTTCCATTGGAGCACCAGTTTTTCCCAACAGAGGGTACTTAGCCTCAGCATGGAATTGTCTGGCTTTTATCAGCTAAGCCAGACACTTACTTGCTTTCTGCCATGCAAGTGTGTGGAAATGCTCATGTGTCAGAGGGATGGTGTGTGGGGGAGCAAGCAGGATCCAGAACATCGCTCTGCTGGAGAACAGGCCAGGACCTGTAGAAGGAGACAGCTTCTCCGGTGCAGAATGAGGAAAAACTCATCCCATGGTGTTGTTGTCTCTATGTGGGGGGAGCTCCTGCTAGATGATCTCACTTCAGGGAGGGAGTCTTTTCTAAAGGGGGCTCGAGTTGCTTCCTTGAGGTGTAGCCCGAGCATGGCTGCTGTCGGTGCCTCGAGTCACCCTGCTGTCTGCATGCCACCTTTCCTCTAACCCCGCTTAGGCTGAGCCTAGACCTGATGCGTGAGAGAGCTGGGGCTGCTGCTGCCTCCGCAGCCTCTGGGATTTTCACTTTTTATTCTGGGCTCAGCTCTCGAAGGTCTCATCTCCCCGGGGTACTCCCTTGCTGGGATGAACTGGGAAGCCCAGACTGTGACTGGGAGCAGCTCCTGAGGTCATCCTTCATCCAAGGCTGAGCTGGGGAAGACTGATACATGTCTTCTTGTCACACTGTCACCGAACGAAGCACTGTAAATGGATGTACATACACACCTAGAGTCAATAAATAGCAGAGCCCTGCCTCTCCAGAGTGTGCCATGTTTGTCCTACTCCGGGGGGATTGTTACAGGGGTGGTCCTGTCACAGGGCTGGCTGCAGCAGGGCAGCCGCTTGCCCTTGGGCTCTTCCTGCCTGTGCAGAGGGAGGTTGTGGTGGTGTTCTGCAATGCCACCTCCATGGTCCGAGCTGCAGGTAGCAGTCAGGAGTGAGCAGCCCTCTCCCTCTTACATGCCTCTGGGGCTGCCAGTAAGGAAAACACAAGCAGAGCCTGTGAGCAAGAAATGCAGAGATCCATCTGCAGACAGTAGGTAGCACCTCTGCTGCTGCTGTCAGCAAACTCTTCCTCACAGATCGTGCTGCAGTTTTGCCTGTTTTGTTAAACACCCCACTATTACTTGTGTTTTGAGGCCAGCTTGAACTGAGCAGAAAGTCGTTCAACTTTAACGATCAGTCTCAGAGTGTGGCGGATGGCCCCAAACTTTCCCGTATCTGATCTGAGCAGTTGAGTGTATTTTATTATATCTAATTCATAACCCAGTCTATTATTGGAAGAACTGGTTTTGAGGCTTTGGGGAGTCGGGGGAGAAATCAGATTGCTGCCTTTAAACGAGGCAGATGCTGCAGGGAGACAAATATTTTACAAAATAATGACCAAATTCTGGAGCAGAAAAATTGAGTTTGAGCTTAACTTTGGAGGGAGTTATTAAAAATTGATTTGCAAGTGCCACGGTGATTTTTTTTTTTTGGTATGATCGCTTCTTCCCTAGCTCTTACAAGTCCCATTTTTCATGCAGACTCGAGTGAGAGGTAGCTCCTCAGGAGCTGAGTCTCCTCTGCCTGGGCTTCAGGTTGTCAGAGGAGGCACCAAGCCTTGGGCACAGGGTACAGATGGGAGGCTAGTGGGGGCAGCCAGCTCCATGTGATTCTTTGGCTGCTCCTCAGGGGTGCCAGGAGCAGGTAGCACAAGACCCCTGAGTCACATGTACAGTGGCCACCTGCTCTATTGCATTTTTAAGGTTTTTTGTCCTCTTCCTTGTCATGGCTCTTAACTGCTGGGATCGAAGCAGTGGGGTGTGGGGGCTGTATCTCTGCAGGACTGAGCTGCCCTCCACCTGAGCATGCCGTGGTGCCTGCTGGGGTGCTTTTCTCTCCCTCACT
>JANHFX010003560.1:0-32226 GCA_027560015.1 Chloroceryle amazona | reverse complement strand
CGGGCGAGAAGAGTGGGTACAAAAGCCATGTTTATTTCATGCCTTTTTTGTTCCCCTGTTTTCATTAAAGAAAAAAAAAAAAAAAAAAAAAGGCCAACAACAAGAATAAGCAGGAGGGGAAGGGAGATTCTGTGTAATGTACTTATCAGCCTGTGGAAGAAACCCAAACACTTAGATTCAGACTAGGTTAGATAAGTGGTGAGAGCAGAGCTATTAACCATTAGAAAGAACACCAGGGATTATATGGAACTGTAATATTTATTAGCCCCAAAATGGTTTATCTTTCATCAGTGGAAATAATAATCTGATAAAAATTCCACTGAAAGCAAAGAACATCTCATATCTATGGTCATTGGGCTCTGGATTTGACCCTCTCTAGTATCACTGGTGGATGGAGTAGTGGAAGCTGGTCACCAGTCTACAGTTTATTAATTGCAAGATTGTCATTAACTATCATCTGAGCAGCTCTAGACAATGTAGTAATTGAAGGGCCAGAAATGGTTGATGTATACACCATCTCTTCCACAATCTCTCACTCCAGTGGAGCCAATTTGAGGACAGCTCGTGGGGAGAAATAGGAGTTCAAAGGCCTCAAGTAGAGAGGACCATAAGCATATTGTGTAGGTTTTAGCAATTACATTCCCAGCTCTCCGTGCTTTGACACTGCCTTGGACAAACAAATACGTTCTCGAGGACTGCATAATTTTTTCTTTTAAGAACAGGACCGAGACTCATAAAGGCATTTAGATGCTTAAGCTCCTCCTGAAATCATCAGGCTTTAAAAGCATAAGTAACATTGAGAGCATGCACCATGATCTGATATTTAATTAGCAATGAATATCTGTATTATTTAGTCAGTGGCATTAAAATTTGGAGACTAGTAATGCTGAGGTGGCAGAACCCTCTGTATGTATCCTTACTGAAAAACGGCAGCACCTTGTTGTTCAGGACAAATCTCAAGACCAACTGGGAAAAGAAATGCTGTGACCTTTTGCCATGAACACTTTGGTGACCCCAAAAGGCCATTGGAGTGTTTCTTACATAGATGTGATTTGCCACCACCCATGTGACTTGAAAAGCAAAACTAATCTGGAGGAAGGGTTTCTCCTGTTTTTTTCCTTAGAAGTGACCTTTCTCTTCCCAGTCTGTGAATTTAAAATACCAAGGAAGTGAGTCCTAGTCTGAGGAAGATTTTCCAAAACAGAATTAGAGATGCAGCACTTTCTGCAGCAGAGGCTGGCAAAGTGCTGATGGTATAAATTCACTAAGAGGGTCAGGTCTGTGTGTATAGAGGAAACTTGCTAAATGCAGATAGGGTGCAGGAAGGGAAAAGGGAGTTGTACAGCTGGTAGGCAATTGCAAGCAGCTTCCTGACACTACTCAGTGAAACAGTTTGCTTCCTTCAGAGTAGTGTTTGACTTTGCTTTCACCATCATCAGTATAAATCAAAGGTCTTTATCGGTATTGTGTCTGGTCTACATTGCCCAGCATTCACAGTATGGTACTGAAGTGACTATTCCACAGCTAGCCTGTAATTATCTAAATCCAGGTAGTGGTTTACCCCAGCTGGACTACAGACAAATGTATGTCTTAAATAAATAAGATCTAGTCTAACTGCCAAGAAAGACTACCATTTTACTTCAGGAATAGCAAAAAAAAACAACAACCAAAAAACAACAACAACAACAACAACAACAATAAAATAAAATAATAATAAAACAAAACAAAACAAAAACAAACAAAAAAACCCAAACAAACAAAAACAAACAAACAAAAAAAACCAACCCCAAACCAGTAGTAACATGTAGATAGAAAATGCTGTGGTGAATGAATAGTTGGGAATGGAATAACCCAGTTTACTCGGTAATCCATGGCTTTGTAGCCTATTTTTCTCAGTGACATCTTCCCCTGGGTTTTCTATTTGCCTTATATACACTTTGTCCAAGCATAGTTAACGTTTGTTGTGTGTTTGGCACGTCGGTATTTGAAACTGCCATGATTTACAGAATCACGCTCAGTGGTGCAATTCAAAGGACTATCATTTATGACAGAAAACCCCTGCATGCTGTGAAAACAAACATGCTTCCACATTGCTTGAGTTCCAACTCAGTGCCGCTGATTAATTATCGATTTTCTCCCGTCTGGAGCTTTCTGTAGGGCCGAGGGACATCTAGTGGCTCAACAGTATACGGCAAATAAAGGTGCCACACTCAGAAAAATACATTGCTGTGCAAAGTAGGCTATTCAGTGAAAATTAAATTAAGGACTTTCTCAGTGGCTGAAACGCAATTTGAATATAGGAAATTACCTTATATAAGAGTCGAATAATCTGTGATTAATTTTATTTTTGTCTTTCTAGCTTGTGAAAAGGTGAACTGACTTTAAAACTTACACAGGTTAAAAATGCATTTGCAACCTATTTTCGGGAGGATGTAACATCCTCTTTCATTAGGAGAAGCTGGGGTACAAGACAGATGGATAAGGAACAGGAACAAATCACACAGCATAGCCCTGTGCATTTTTTTCTTCCCCCAAACATACAGGTTTATTTTATGCGTGGTAATTCAGGATGTGATTAATTAGACTAGATGATACTTGATAACTTATAATGACTAAGAATAACTGTGAATAGCAATTAAATGGAGAACTTTCCTTTCTGTGCAATGCATTTCCTATTTTATTACTTAAATAATTGGTTTCTTTAACAAGTAACCCACTCTGAGTCGTGTTTTCCTCTCTCTCCTTTGATCTTCTCCTAACCAATAACCACATGGCATCCCAATAGCTTTTATTACAAATGATGAGATGCAGATCGGAGAAGAATATAAGCTAGTTTTGTACTGTGAGCCTGAGTTTGTATTTGGTTCTCTATTCTGTCTTTTTCTAGTCCATAGAGGAAGTGCAGATGGACTATGTTAGACTGTTATGCTGCTCAGACCAGAGACAGGGCTTGACCTCACCTGGAATGACGAAAATGACAGACCAGCATCAGGCAGTCATGTCTGAATGTCTCTCGTTGCTATTCTAACCCTACAAAACAACCAATTCAATTTATGCAGACAGAGCTGGAGTGTTTTGGCTGGAGCATATGACTAAAGGAGGGAGCCTACATATAAAGAGGGAGGCTTCTCTGCAAATGAGAGAAAATCATTGACAAATATTAAGATAAATAATCCGGAGAGAGCAACAGGAGGCATTCTGTCTTACCTGAGATGCTGATAAAACCTGGAAGCTACAGGAGTGAGATCAGACTGAGAAAAGACGGATCACTTGCTATTTTGCAAAAAACTGTGTGACTCGGGAGGGGTTTTTTTGAAGGTAAAAATTTCTGATAAAGAAAATCCTTTTCTAAACATGTGGATTTTGTCTTCCTTTTTCCCTCTGAACAGGCTAAACTGGAAGCTTGTAGGCCTAGGTGAAACTAAGAAAACCATGAATAAGCAAGGAAAGGGTTCTCCCATTCTGACACACTAGTTCCAGCTCCATATTGTATGCTCGCATTCAGAAAGTGATTCTTAAACCTCTGCAGGTGCCATTAAAATTATACAGGAACAGTTATTTAAACACTGCTCAAATTACACGAGGAGCTTGGGACACAGAAACTGGGTCCAGTGGTTCAGTCTGATGTTGCAAGGGGTTAGTGTCCTGTGATTAGTGAGTAGTGAACATACTGGATCATTAAGATTAATTAAAGTATTTATTTAGAGAGAGATATTAGCAGCCTTTATTTATGTGATAGAATTTGCAGGTTTTAAACTCCCAAAGTTTTAGGTGTGCTAGCACACACAAGGTTGTTTTGTCGAGGTGCCATTTATCTCCAGATTTGTTTCAACATAGTTCATTGTAGAGAGAAGTTGCAGTGAATAGAGCTTCCAAAGTATTTTTCTATTTGGACTTCTGCGAAGGCTGTGCTTAGGTTGTAAACACAGATAGACCAAAACCCTATTGCTGACAACATTCAAACAAACTGAATTTGGTTTAGCTGGCAAATAATCAAGTCTATTTCAGACACTCGTGGGAAAGAATGGCAAACCCAAGGTACACCTGACCATATGAAGTACCTTGATGCAAGTGTGGTCAGCTACCAGAATGAAGAAAACAAAGCAGGGTAGCATTTTAACCAATGTTTATTGAATGAGATGGTAATGACTTCTTAAATCTCTACTTACCTTTGCCACTGCAAGGTTCTGGTTGTCACATTAACATTTTACTGATTAGTAGGGCAGTACAAAGTTAATCTGAAGTTATATGAGCTTTATACTGAAGAATTTCCCTTGTGGAAAATACCTAGGAAAAATTAGCAGTCCTGTACTGACTCATGAGTGTATGTTTGGGAAAGGTTGGAGTATGCCTTGCACAGATTGTGAGTGGAAAGGCTAAATGGAAAAGCTGAGACTCAGCACCTGACATCCTTCAAGTGTAAGGTCTGTTACAATGCTGGAAATCAGCCTAGGACTCTCCTGCTCTTACTTCTGTTGAGGCTGGAGTGCCAGCAGCAAAAAAGGTATGACAGTGCAATTCGAGCTTCCACTCTGGCTGCCCTAGTACGTTGCCCCTGCCTTTATGCAGGGATGGGCATGTATTTAGTAACTAGGATAGGCAGACACAAATTTCCATTGACTAATCTTCCTCTGGCAAGGTAAATTATCATATAGAAAAGGTTTTTTCCGCTTGTTCTCTGTTCAGGTTATAATCCCATGAGAGCTCCAAAAAAAGGCTAGGCTTGTAGCTTCATTGCCTATGACAATCTCTGTTTTCCCATAGTAACAGAGGGAAACTTGGAGAGAGATCTGTAGCTTCAAGCTTTCTGCAGAGAAAGATCTTCCTTGGAAATTACTTTGAAAGAAGCTGGCAAGGATCCTGGTAAGACCTTAGCCTTTTCTGTCCGTGCTTCTCCATCTGTCAAAACAAGGCATAATCCTTCCCTACTTTACTACGGTATTGTGAGGGCTCATCGGTTAACATATTTACATAACTAAATGTGATTTACTGTTCTAAATCACTTAGACTTTAGCTTTTAGGAACACAAACTCATCTCACCCTTCTTGAGGAACTTTTTTTCCTCTTTTCACACATCCATATTTCTCTTTACTTCCTGCTACTGCAAAACACAGTTGCCACTAGTGTTGCTCTTGGACACCTGAGAGCAATTCTACGTATCACACAGCCGTTTCCTGAGCAATCAAATAATCATCAAAGAAGAATAATTCTTCTTTCATTTTTTTTTCTTTTTATTAGTGTTGGAAAGCGATTCATACCTCATAGTGCTCCCTACTAAAATTTCTCATCACTGCTCCAACTCCTAGCTGTTGTCGTGAAGAACAAACTGCATATATTTATAAAACATATTTTAGTCGAGAGATCCCTAAGAGATCTCTGTGATCAATTGTGATTGAAACTGGATCTATCTGTAAACAAACTCCAGTATAAATATCATGTGTTGGCTATGTTTGCATGCTGCAGGACCTGCACCTCTTTCTACAAAAAGGCAACTTTCTCCAGAAGAGAACAGTAGCACACCAAAATAGCTGCACTGTTTTAAGTGTGAAGGATACTTCACATCCAGCTGAAATTGCACAGGGAACCTAAGAAAACAAAATGATGTGCAAGCTCCTGTAATCAACTTTATGCCAGAACTGGCAAAATATGTTTAGCTACGATGCACTGTTTTATTTAGGGATGCAAGAGGTACCCAAATCTGGAGGTGGTGACCTTTTTACTTATGGTCCTGCTGCCTTCTCATTATCCAAGTTATCCTTCCACACACAACCTTCCCTGACCTGTGAAATAGCTTTTTCTTTCCTCCCTTCTTGCCATGATCCCTTTTACTCCTGCTTACCATTGTCTCTCCTACTGCCTTCTATAAAACTAAAAGCTTGGATTTTCCTCATTTCCTCATAGTTCCCTCCCACCTCTTTCCCAAGCCTCAAACTATTTCTGCATCCAGGTTAACTACCAGATGCTGTATGTTAATGTGGGGAAACATCCCAGACTTATATATGCAGTGAGTAATGTGACTTATACTTCATATAGACTTCACACTGAGAGTAGTCAAACCCTTAAACAGGATGCCCAGTGAGACCAGAATGTCTACCCTTAGAGATGTTAACACCTGGACCAGGCAAGGCTCTGAGCAACCTGACCTAGCGTTGAAGATAGCCCTGTTTTGAACAGGTAAAGGATAAAATGATCTCCAGTGATTTCTTCTGATCAACTTTATTTCACGATTCCATAATTCTAACTACATTTTGAAGGAAAATAGAAAGAGGAAGAACACACGAGAATCTAAGAGAAAGATGGTTTTCTGGAAAGAAGAAAAAGGAATACAAAAAAAGAAACCAGAGCTGTGCACAGTTAGTCTGCTTGTCATCTTGCTTGCATTGAAGTAATTTGGGATGAAGTCAGATGGATGACAAAATCAATAGAGAACCAAGAAAAGAATCAACACCAGCATGCCTGTCATTAGCCTAGGCTTGCTTCATCTGTCTGTACTCAAGGCCTGGTTACTAATGTGTGTGTTGTCTTCAAGACATCCTCAGATGGAATATTCCAAGGTATCATCTGTTTAATTTCCTGCAGATTCAGATTAGGAGCGTGATGCAGTCAGTACCTCACCTCCTTAGAGCTTGGGCTGAGCAATGGCCTAGGCACTGCAGACAGATGGGTGCCATAGAGCAACCTTGGTGGGGACCAGAGAGGAGTAGGAACAGATCAGAGGTACCCTTGCTCCCTTCATAGCAAGCAGCACTTCCAGTTCCCTCATCCTTTAAGCATTTAAGAGTGTAGTTTGTGTTCCAGTGTGTGAATGCATGCAATGTTCAAATCAAGCCCAGAGCTGTGACAAGTCTATGCTGCCGTAGGAAATCTTCTCAAATCTAGCAGACCACTTATATAGGTTTTATATTACTACTAAATATTAAGGCAAAAGCGGAGAAACAGAAATGTAAATATAAACTGTAGCCTAGTTTTTGAGAAGGACTTCCCAGATTGTACAGAAGTGAATGTATTAGTGATCTTAGTTCACTCCTCAACCTGACATATCATTTAAATTTTCCCAATTTGAGAAGTCACTGGCCTTTACTACACAAAACAACTAAAGATCCTTGATTCAGAAATAGAAGTTAAAAAAACCCTAGAATCTTTATGAAGAAAATGATTTTCTGTTCCAGTTTATCTTGCTGCTACTGCTGGTTTATTTGGGAGACACATCACCACTGGATAAACAGACATTGATAATACCAGCATCTGTTTAATAAATATTATATTATAAAGTATTGTTCTTCCACTGTCCTCTTAAATAGAACAAGTTCCTGAAATTGAAAGCCCAGTAACGAAGGGCACAAATAGAACAAGAAACCTGGCAGCAAGATATTTCTCTTTAAACAAAAGAGCTGCAAGAGCAACACCCTGTTGTACAGCTCAGTAGAAGAGTACTGACAAATACTGAAACATAATTTTATCACTAAACTCCTTTAATATCAAAAACCAATACAGGAGCTTGAAAACCTTGGTAAACTATAACATAATACTCGTGGGTGGCCTTAATTATGAATCTGGGATTAATTAAATGAAAAAAAAAAAAAAAGACTGGAAATTTTTAACATAAAAAAGAAATCTGAAAGGCAAGCACAATGCTGCTGTAACAGAGAATTTAGCAATTCCAAACACAACATTAAAATGTTGTGCTCTTGAAGGCTGTGCTAAATTTTCCTCTGAGAGTGTTTTATGGGATTATAGCAGAAACAAAAATATACTGACAACCTGAGAGAAAAATGAGTGACAACTCAGACCAATTGATAGAGCTCGAAAGAACAGACAAGCTTCCAGGCACGCAGGTGCTTCTTTGGATCTGAAAAAGAAACAGCAAACTTCAAAGCGTTCAAAAACTTTCAGTGTAAGAACAGTTGTGCTGAGTTAGGACATTTACTTTGCTTCAAATATTTATTAATTTATTTTTTTAAAGGCTGTAAATGATGACCTTGGAAATAAATTTATAATAGTATAGCCCTGCGAACAGATTATTATTTCTAAAGCATGTTTGTAATTAGAGAGGGATCTAAGGAGTAAAACTTAGCTCAGTAAATCTGATTTTCCATGAGATTTACAAGCCTGTATGTTTACATTTCTTTAGGAAATAGTAATTGGATTCCTAAGTCACTTAGGTGCTTCAGAAGATGTTACTTTCACTGAAAAAGGCAGTAAGTCAGGGTACTGCCAAGGGGCAGACATACACAAGTCCTTGCTGCTTATGCAAACCCAACTGTAGCTGCAGATCCCTCTGTGCTGGGGACTGGTGTATTTCCTGAACAGAACCAGTAACAAGCTCAAAGCTTATGATCTGAAATATGAACAGTCAACAGAGAAAGCCAGGCAACACTAACCAGTGCTCTGATGTGGCTCTGCTGTAATACACCTCTGAAACTAGTCCTAGTAATGACATAAATATTGCTTTTCTATGTTTGTAAGTTTGTCGCTTGAATTTATTGAAACTTTTCACTGGGGAGGGCAGGGAATGTGAAGGAGAAAGGTAATTTTCTATTATTGGCTATTCAGGAATTTTTAAGCTGTTACTTTTTCAATCCTGTACAACAGTTTCCTTGTTTTTAGAATGAGTGCATGATATCATATCCTGAGCCCTTCCCTTTTCTTGCAGCTTTCCGAGGCTTTGGGAGGAATCCAGTTACAGTCATTGTGTGAATTGGTCCATAATACTGCAACAGAGCTGCTTTTGCCATCGTCCGCCTGCCTGCCTTACGCATATTCCTTAAGAAATTGCTGCGCTAGGACGGACGACCCTTTAAGCACAGTGAGTACCAGCTAAGAAAGTCTAGAAAGATCTATCTAGCTTGTAAAGTTGAATTGAAGGAAGATCATTTCTCTACATATTTACACATATGTGCAGTTAGGGACACAACTACAAGTGAAAGGAGAATTCTCTGGCATTATCCATCGCTGAAGTGAGAGGAGAGGGGAAATTCCTAGCCCAGCTGGGGTGAGAAAAGGGATCGCAGTGACATGGGAGGCTCCCAGAGTCCAGGAATTGGATTAAAGGTGTGGGCTAAGTTAGGAAAAGGCAAAGGTACATGTACTGTGTGAGGCAACGTACCCATTCGCTGTGGACAGACAGGAGAAAATAGCTGCTGAAGTGTATACGCAAGCAGCTGTGTGTGAGCACATGGCGTGGTGTTAATGCTGGATGACAAGCACCTCTTATTTATTCTTAATCTTGCTTGACTTAATGAATGCAGTAGTACTAGCTAGTAAAAAGCAAAACAAAAGGAGAATAAAAGAAGTAGTTTTCTGTACTAATCTCCACTCATCCCTAAAGCATACAGGCCAAGTAAACATTAACAGTGAGTCAACAATTCTTTTTAGCATTACTACATAACCCATGGTGGTGGTGTTACTTCTGCACTTCTCTATCTTGGTCTTTAGCTCAGAAATGCAGAGCTAAAGCCTTTGCTATTCTTGATGGAAGAAAGCCTAAGGTTTCATCTAGATGTCTCTGCAATGCTAACTTAGTAGCAATTTGTCAACTATATCAACAATGTATTTATAGTTATCATTATAGCGTATGAATAACTTCATATAATCCAGAATTCACAGCGCAAAAAAAGTTACAATGAAAGTAAATAATCAGCTTGCATTTTTATCTACCAAATGATATTGTAGAAGTTACCTATTAACCTAGAAAGCTGCTTCTAAAACGCTAGAACTTCTGAATTTTCCTCTGTGTGTTGCCCTGGTAAAGTGCCAAACACCGACTTCACTCCAAAGCTGTAAAAGACTTATGAGTATGCTTTACATAAAGTCCTCACTCTGGAATGGGAGCAACAGAAAGCAGTAGTGATTTTTTTTGTGAATATTTAAGAGAACAATAACTGGCTATAGAAACCTGCAAATAAATTGTGTCTCTTCCCCAAACTGTCTTTGGTGAGGCAAGCTACTGTACAGGAAACACATAAACTTTGCATGTGTCATTGATCCACATTACCCACTTTTTCTTTGCTCACTGTGGTTTTGATCAGCTCATCCATGGGGTCACAACACAACATTAGTAAAAATCATTGCTTTTTGTTATCTGCTGAACTGCATTGTGAGGTAAAAATTCCTCCTCATTTAAAAGTTGCCGTTGTAGTTAATTTTATGACAGAGCAAACCTGCCATTTTCTAGAAGATAGCAATGATAAGAGCAGAAGGAGGCTAAAGATGTGCTCGGTCTAGCCTCAGCAGTATCAAGATTGCTGTGCTAGAGGTGACCATTAGTCTACCTACTCCAGGCTTCTGCCTCCAACAGTGACTTGAACCAGCTGCTTCTGATACAGCTGCAAGTAGAGTCCAGAGTAACCAGCTGTCCAATCGACTTCACAGGAGATTTTTTTTTTTAATGCCTATCAGTATTAATTGACTTACACTGTGCAACACGAGAGGGTTTTAGCTCTTTGACTTCATAGAATATCACAGGGGATATGCATATTTCCATATCAAAATTTGTTCCTTGAATTCACTGAGACCTTGGTTCCAACAATGTTGTGTTGCAGTGAGTTCAGTAAAAATAGTGGCTGTTTTAAAGAAACACTACTATTTACTTTCTCCAGATTTAAATCTGCTACCTTGCACTTTCTTTAAATGAAAATTTGCTTATACATCGCAGGAGAGAACAATTCACATTAGTTTTTAATTGTGTACTCTACTAAAGAATGGTAATGTATTTTTATGCTTAGTTATAGTTGGTCTGTCTACTTTGTGGATATGCAGTTTTTCAATTTATAAACTCATCTTCAGCTAGATCAGGTTGCTCAGAGCCCCATCCAACCTGACCTTGAATGTTTCCAGGGATCAACCCATCCCTAAACAACCCTTATACTCTTCCCAGGATACAGGTCCCTGCTTCCACTACCTGTGCATTTCTTTCTTGCCCTTTAGTCTGACCAGCCATGATGGTCTCTTGCCTTCCCTGCCTGATTTCTTACACCTGGGAATCAAAAGCTCTTGGACTCTGTGGAAAGCATCCTTAAAGATCTGACATTTCTATTCTCCCTTGTCCCCAAGGGGAGTTTCCCAAGAGGGTCCTATTGAGTAATACCTTGAAAACACGAATTCTTTGCTTTCCTAAAATTCACCTGACTCATAACCCTCAGGACTGTAAACTCTACCAGTACATGATCACTGCAGCCCAAGCTGCCTCCAATCTTGATATCACTGATGAGTTCACTTGTGTTGGTGACCAGTAGATCCTGTAGTTAATTATTTTATTGTCATGTTTAAAAAATTCAAAGATTAAAGAGACGTGTGTTTCCTTTACAGAAAGCACCCAGTTTTGCTCTTGTATGCTCTTCATATATGCGTTTAATAATAAATTTTCCACCACCTTATATTCAAGAAATGTTACGTGTGCAGCAAATGTTTAGTTAATTAATCTCACAAAGAACTTGTGAGGTAGGTTCCCTCATTTCACAGGTGAGAGGGAAAGTGAGACAGTTAAATAAGTGACTTGCTTAATATCACACAGTGAGTCAGTGCTAACACTGAAAATAGAGTTTATGCATTCCAGTTCCTTGCCCTGTATTTTAATCATCTAACCAGATTTAATTCTGAAGTTGAATAACTTCTTAAATGATTAAAATAATTGTTCTCAATTTCATGTTGGAGTATTATGTTTTAATCACCTAAGCAGATGAAATACTTGCAAAAGTTTTTCTTGCTTAGGACTTTTTGGTCTTTCTTGTTCACATATTGCTTCAGCTATCAGCTAAATTTGTTTTGTTTACAGTAATCCTGATCTTCAAAAGCACTCTCAAGCAGATCTCCACAATAAAAAAAAAAAAAGGCAACAAAGAACAGACAGAATGCACTTAAAACAGCAATCTCTTTGCTGTCAGTGTAGCTCTTTTTCGTACTCTCAACAACTGTTCCACTTAATAATACCCATAGCTTTAATTAATGAAGCATAGTAAAGTTATTGCCCTACAGAAAGCAAAAGATAGACTGCCAGTTACACTGTCATGACTAAATGACAATGTAGCCTGAAGCACAAAAGAGCAATTGCATCATAAGAAGTATCTGCTTAGAAGTGCAGTTTGGAATGATACGCTGTGTCGTGTCTGAATAAACAGGTACATAAAGAGCTGCAATCCTTGAAAACACGTTTAAATCAATATTACCTGCGTTCAGGCTAATGGTATGCTCCAGTTGCTTTATAGCTTTTCTGAATATAGTCCATATATTTGTTTATGCTGATAGGACATACACAAACTTCTCCAATCCTCACTATTTTATCTGTTCAATAGTGTTCTTTAGTATAGGAAAAAATAAATGACCCAGAAAATATGTTTGTAGGCATAAGACTGAGAGAGGCTCAGGAATGAAGAAATGATATTACCATGACTTGCTCCCTATTAAACCTGAGTGTAGGCACAGCAGTCTGTTACGCAGCCTTATACAATGCTTTGTATCATATAGGACTTTTGAATATAAGACAAGCAGCACAAGACTGTGGCCATCTCCAAGACTTTTATAAAGGCTTTTGCTGCATGTATTGAATAGGGCATTGCTGTGTGAGCAGCCTTCCAACCTAATTGCAATTTAACAACAAAAATTCAACCGCTTCATTGTTGAATGCAAAGAAAAATCCTAGGTTGTAGAATCAGTCAGTAAGCATTGGCACGTTGGCATGCTGTATTTGTGGAAACACCTCTAATGTAATTTAACATGTTGTAAAGAAGGGATTTACATCTCACTTACTGAATTGGGGACTAGACAGAAGGTTCCAGATAATAAGCCATGGAGAGATGTTCCAATACTTCTAAGTTACCACGTTGTTTTCCTTTTGGGGTTATCTTCTTTTTAAAATGTTAACTATGAACATATATTGCACTTTGCCACGAGGGCTCTGTTATCAGTGATCAGCTGTCCAATATTGATCAGAGTACTGCTCCAACTTCACTCTCCCTTTCTCTTAGAAACTACTCTCTTTTTCCCACAGATGTCAGAAAATAGCCTGATGCCAAGTGATGAGCAGTTTGCAAGACAGCAATGTGTCTGCGCCTGTCCATCAATGGTAGACATCCTGCCTGTCAAAGGGGTTTCTGAAAACCAGGCAGGGGCTGTCCAGTACATAGTGGACAAAGAAGACACTGACATGACTTTCATAGACTTTGAAACCAAACCTAAGAAAGCAATGCAAATAATTTAAAATATTTCTGTGGCTCCTCACTTTTGTCTTATTTTATCCATAGTTCCTTTTATTAACCGATCAAATTTGGTGGTAATAATGTTTGAGAAGCTGAAAATTTTAATCAAACATTAGATAATATTTGTGAAAAACAGAATTTCAATTTATAATGTGCCTAGGTGTAGTCTTCCAGATTGGGAATAGAAAGAAGAGACTTAGTGGTCTCTGTGTCTGATCAAAACTAATCCAAACAGTAGAAATGGAATACATGCACATACAGCTCATGGGCAGAGAATCTTTTCAGCAAAGATTCAGCTAATAGGTATGAGGAATGAGTCATCTTGAGAAAATCAGAAATTGATTGTGGATAACTGAATGAGAATGGAGCATGCATAATACAGTATCGCGTTTGAGAAGAGCTCTGACAAAATATGGGCCTTCAATTTTGGATGTAGAGAGAGCTATACTTGCTTCGTCTGTTTCTGAAGAGAAAAGAAAACAAACCCATCTTCATGATTAAGTAGACATTATGCTATTTTACATAGTTAACTTCCTACTTTCAGCAAAAGCTTCAATGTGTCCTGCCTACCTTAGTAATCACATTACTAGCCACTGACCTTTAATAGGTCTATCACAGTCTTGCTCTGTTCATTCAGCACAGAAGGAAAAACATTTTAAGAAAGTCAGTTCTTTGAGAGCAGTGGGGATTATAGGCATGGTAACAGTATGGGTTTGTGAAGGGTATATGCTGTCTGCCTTCATTCCCCATATGACAGGAGAGGGAAACTGAGGTACAGGCATAGTGCCACTCTGAAGAATTAAGAAAGTGAATATATAATTATGTGGATTTGAGAAAGCATTTATTGTAATATGGTGCTTATACATTGAAGCCAGAAAATGAAATGGAAAAGAAAGTGACAAGAAATGCATAATGAAGGAGTTGGGCAGTTTAGTTCTGTTACGCAAGCCCAGCGAAAGGTACAAAGCTAAGGAATGCCTCAAGCAAAAAAAAATAAAAAATCCAATATCAGGTAAATTATATTAATTATAAAAGGCGGAGTTAGAAATGCAGGCAAGGTACATTTTTTCCATTAATCCTTATTATGTGTTAATTATGGCACAGCAAAATCCTAGCATCTCATGCAATCATGCAACTTGCAAAATACCACTAGAACATTTCTTGCTGAAACTAGGTACAGTGAGGCAAGCACAAGCTGAAACTGCTTGGGGAAGGACTTCTCTGTTCAATAAAAGAATCAGTTTCTGCTGAATCTAGTTCTGCTTGAGGACTAATTTGTGGTTCCTTGTGTCTTTCAGTGCTGACAGCTGAAGAAGGTAGCTCTGGGTCAGATTGTAATGTTCACTCCTTGCTCTAATGGGCGGATGTGTTTAATTAACCTTTTATTCTGCAGAAGCAGTTGTTCTGGCAGGCTGTAGGAATGCTAAAGGAGGGAAATCTAAACAGCAGTGAACCTAAGCACATTCTATACATCTAGTACTAGGTAAAGAATGTTAATGTAGACAAATACTGTTTCCTAGGAGATAGGTTTGTATAACAGTGTAAAAGAAACAACATGGTTCTTCCAATAGGGCTCCCCCATTAATTTCACAAGACTCTGCTACAGTCACATACCCTTGGGACTCTTGTCTCTCATGTCTGGTTAAAGACTGGACACAGTACTTCAACTGGGGGTCACAAAAGCACATATTCAAGGTGGAAATATTCTGCTTAGTATCTCTTGAATAGACTTAGACCTAACAGCCTTGCTGCCTGTTCCATGCCCAGCAGTGACTTCTTCAGGTACTATAGCTTGGACAGACCCTTCCAGAGCTTCCCATGAAGCACAGATCTTAAGGTTTTATAGCTAATTCTTCAGAAGACATATGACAAGTCTAATGCAAAGCATTAGCCAATCCTTTGCATAAAGTTGCTAAAGGCACTGTTTTTCACTTGAAAAACTAAAGGACTGTAGATTACAATTCATATGGATACAGCAGACTCCCTGGCCACAATGTCCCTTGGTCCTAATCTTTCACTAAAAAAATACCAACTCTGCATGAGTGTTTTACAAGCATGCAAAATAGAGCTTATCTTCTTTGACCTTCATCAGCTCCACTGCCACAATAGCATCATTGTTTCCTATCTCCTCCCCTTAGTAAGCAGCACCCTCCATTCTCTCACTTCCTTTCCAGCCCAAACCCTTCCATCTGAGAGACTTTTTAAAGTTCTGCTTTATCATCTAGTTTTGCTAGTACTGTCATCTGAATGCCAACCTCCTTCAGTCCTGGCTGTCTCAGCCAAAACTCTCCTTTTACTCAAAAGGTACCTTTAAAACTTGAGTGATGAACATTCCTTCTACTCTTGTAGTCTTACAAACAAGGCGTATTCACAACTGATAAAAACATTTAGGTCGCAGCATTTTTCTTACTAAAACTACACTGTAGCAACACACAATAAATCACAACTGTGAACAGCACTTTTCCCATCTTAAGCACTGACGCAGAACTCTTCCCTTTGTAATGTGGTACAGCTTTCTCCACATTGCCACAGTATGTAGGAACTGGTGTTAAGGCTGCAGATAAATTACTAAATTCCTAATCCTAGACTTTGTCCAGACAGTTTCTGTTCCAGAATGGAGAGTCGTGACAATAAATGAGGTAACCAAAGAAAAATAAAACTGGCTACAGTTTTCAGGATTATGAATTCGATATAATTCTTCCGCTTGTTCACACTGGTCTCTGTTTCTAGTAAAGACTGGTGACTCCAAGAGTCATAAGCTACATGTTAAGTTCTTGGGTGATAACAGTTTTCTTTATAATGTTGCCCAGTGTCTGAGATTATAGATAGGATTGTGTAGGCCTTCTATGAGCAGAGAGTGTCCTATTGCAATGAGGTTTGCACAAAGAGGATAGAGTAAGGGTCTTTAGGTTCAGATATAGCTGATGATTCCCAGAAGCTCTTAGAATTGGCCAAACTCAAAGCACAGTAAGCGGATGTAGGGAGGCTGACACAGTTTACTTTTGAAAATTCTTCAGCAGCATGGTTCAACATGCAGCCCACTGTCCAAATCTGCTCTGCAGGATCTTCTGTCCTGAACCACATTTCCTATAGAGATTTAAAGGAGCAAGCTTCTGCCTCATCCTAAAGAGATGGAATGGAGATCCTTCTGAGAGGTGGGCAAGGACAGAATCCTGATACAAAGAAGTTTTTGCTGTGCTTCTGTCTGAATGAGTTTGTGAGTGTTTGGATGCGTGAAAGAAAACTCCTGCATAGCCTGCTGCCTTATGTCCTTGTTGGCCAGGTAAGAACAACAGCACTCCACCACTGCCACTCTCCTTTGCTGCTTGTTTGGGGGTGAGGGAAGAGTAGAGAGAGCAGGGGACAGTACTATTCCCCTGCAGTCTCTTGCTCCTCACAGCCTCCCCACCAAATGAGCTTCACTGCCCAGGTATGAATGTGTGAATGGTAGGAGGCATTAAATCACAGTCCTGAGCTGCTTCTTTTGTCAATGGCCTGTCCTTAAACTGGGACCTGACTCATGATTGTCCTCTTAGTACACTTCTCACCTAGGAGGAATGTATGACAGTACATTTCTTTGTACTTGTATTCTTTGCATTGTGTTTGTGTCTCTTTAGCCATTTGCATGTGATGCAAGACTCGATTTCTCTGCACAACTGCAGCAATGATGAGGTTTTTGTAATTATGGAAATATTTTCAATAAGTGTGAATTCTAGATGGATGCAGGACCTATGGATTAATCTTTCTGGATTTTTATTCAGGTGAATACATTCAGCAGGTTCTGGGTCCTGTCTTCTCCAGTACAGTAAGCAAATGCTGGTGGAGACTCAAAAGAAGTTGCTGTCCTTGGAGTTGATAGCAAAGCTCTTTTGCTAGTGAGAACAGGAACCATTTTCAGCTAATATAAAGATTAAAAGCCAATGGAAAGAATTAAAATATAATATTTTTAACATAATCTAAGTATAAAGTACAAAAAATGAGAGCTCTCACTTAAATACAAGCTGAAACAATTGTTTTATCTTCAGGGAAACTCTAGGAAATTGAGATGGATGTAAATCTCAGCTGAAACTTCTGCTTGAAGTACTACAAGATGTGTCTGTGGTTTCAGCGCATGCTGCCAGTTACAGTGCAGGGGAAAGCTACATTAATTTTCAGTCAAGCTAAAGGGGTATGTCTGCTGATTTTGATAAATGGCAGTTAATTACATTTTTCCTCTTTGGAAGAAGTCTACATTTCTTTCTTTTGTTAGCATGTCTGATAAAGGCAGGAGATTTTTCTGAGGGTAGTCTTGGAACAAAACTGCAGCTCCAGGCACTCTGTAAGAAGCCAAATACAAAGGAAGGGTGGAGTGAAGTTGCTGTTTGATAATAGGAATAGTCTACAAGAAAGTTTCCTTATCTCTCTTTAATACTTTTTTTTCAGAAAGTAACTGTGATGAAAAGGCAGGAGCTATTCTTCTCTGCTGTAAATTCTTTTTTGATAAGTCTTTTGGAAGAAATCATAATGCTATCTTAATTCAAATCCTTCCTAAAATGTGTTTCTTCCAAAAAGTGTTTCTATGCTAATCCACTAGGCGTTGCTATTTACATCTCTAACAGAAATTAAATACTTAACATGGACTGATCGTAGATTAAGAACTACTAAGGGCATGTATGTCCATAGAAAAGCTTAGTCCATGGAAAAAGTCTATTGTCTCCTGGCAGTTCTTTATATAGTGTTTTTATTTCTTACTGATGATTGTAATCCCTGCAGGGAAAGGGTGTTTGTCTTTATGCACCTGTAAGGCATCATACATGTCTGTAACTTCATGCAAATTAGCGAAGATCAAGAGGGAAACAAGAAGTAATTTTACAATCCAAATTAGCTTTGCCTTGAATAGCAGTCAAATTCTGCTCTGTCACCCTAGTGTATATCCAGATTTGGTGCTGAAGTCACTGGAATGGAATATGGTCATAGCTCTTGATACAAAGACGACTGGAGGGGAGAGGAAGACAGGGATGCTGCATTATGGACAGTAATGGATTCATTGCCATTGTTTTAGACTATGCAAACATTAAGCAACCTTGGTCTGCCTTCAGGGCATGCTGACACTCTACACTGCCTCCTGCTATAGGCTGCTAATATAACTCAGAAATGCACTTCTGCTACTTAATGGTGTATAAAGCAGTGGTTTCCAAACTAGGCACTATTATAACTAGTGAGCTCACAACAGTTGCAAATGAGGTCACAAGCCACAAGAAATTCAGTTTGATCACATATTTTTGCTAGTACTTGAGGTTGCCTTAAGTTCTTGCTCTACATTAACGAATATTTTGCAGTGAAAAATTTGGGGAACTGCTGTGTTTTTCTTTGTGAAACACTGGGTGGAGAGACTACTTCCTCTGAGTCATCAGTGGGAAAAGTCCATTATTACAGGGGTGAAACATGCAAACATGAAAACTAGAAATAAAAAAAATCCCTGCAATTGTCAACATATTCAAATCTGTTGATACAGCTATTTCCAGCCCAAAGGTGTCAACACCATTGCTTTCTAGAATTGTAATTAATTTATATGCCCAAAATATCACGTTGTAATAATTACTATAACAAAGGTGATCATAGATCAGTCCTTCGCAACCTAAATAATTAAAGTATTGCTAAGTAAAAGATGGCAGTTATTCATGCATGACACACAACAGATGAGAAGAACCCAATAAGACTATTACATCCATCAGAAATGGCTGGATCTCCTGTTTTTTAGCAGCGTGTGCATATCTGTGCTGGAAACTGGCAAGGAAGCCCTGCCAGCAGAGGCAGGGGAGGTTGTTGAGGCAGCAAGCAGGGAGCTGGGAAGGAAGACAGTAGTACTTCCTGACACTGATTAGCAAGCTCACAGGCAGGAAAGCATCCTGCCTCATCATGCTAAATCAGCTAGAGAGCCCCCATTAACACAGCAAATCCTTTACCCATCCTAGCTGAAGATGAAGGATATTCAGATTTGGTTTGGAAAGAGAAGCCATGATTTTGTACATGAGTGTGCAAAGCACCCATTGAACTTCATTCTCCTACACTGTGACTCCTAATTGGCTCAAGGGAGCTGTAAAATTCAGAACCTGAGGACTTACCTGTCTCTGTTTTTATTCCCTTTACCAAGCAAACTTGTTCAGTTTTCACCTTTTTATGCTATGCCTTGACTTTTATTTATATATTTATGTTTATGCCATGTCCCATCAAAGTGCTCAGCTGAGAACTTTCGTTCTTTTATGGCTGCACAGCTACTGCGTACCACTTGTTAATTTGTGAATTTCAAATTTCAAATACATTTAGTGTGACTAAATAGCCGAGTTTGAAAAACAAGTCTGTCTTTATTCACAGAACTGCCATATCCCCTAAACCAAGGCAATTTAGTTCTGATCTGGAAAGGGACATGAGTTCAGTTTCTTGTGCCCTAGTTGTATTTTGCTTCTTGTCTAGAAGTTGCAAGTTCCACAGGTAGTCTTTGTAATATTGATATAGTCAAGAACCAACCACTATTAACCACATAGTCTATTGTTTTAACTGTTTATTAGTGGATTCCAATATCTTGCAGCATTTAGAAACATTGATACAACTGTCAGCCTAAATGATATTAGATTAAAAAGCTGTCATACTCATGGGGTGACTCCCCACACAAGTTATTATTAGCAACATTAAATTGCAAAAACACTTGTAAAACCTTTGTTAAATAATATCAGTTGAAATTGGCATATGCTCAAGCCTATGTAAATAACAAGTCAAACAGACCAGAAAACATAAAAACCCCAAAACAAAAGAGAAAAACAAAACAACAGACACAACAAAAACTTTAGAAGGGAAGCACATACAAAGAAGAATGCTGGTATTAGGCTAAATTCTCACACTATGTTTCATTACTATTACTGTTACCATTTATCAAGGACTTTCAAGCCACTTCTGATATTTCTCCCCTTTGTATTGCTAAGTGTGACTATTACATTCTTAATGCTCATGTTCTTAGCTAAACTTGCCCTCTTAAAACTTTCTTAGTCCATAATATTTCTGGTCAGATTTGAATCAGCAAAGCAGAACACTTCCTGTCCTTGAGGGGATGAATCTGTCCTGGATATTAGGAGCCTGTGTCAGCACTAACAGGATGCAGACCAGGAAGCTATGGATTTTATTAACAGGAACTAAACAAGAGTGGCCAAGTTTTGGCAGAATTAAAATGAAAATTTTGTATATGGAACACCGTAAGAACTGGAAGTAAAACGTTTTTTATATAACTAAAATAGGCTGCTAGCAAACTAGTTCGGTAGATTTGGAATCAGCAGCAGCTTTTGAGAAGCTCAAAACCAGGATTTGAATGAAAGCTCTAGATGCCTAACTAACTGGAGCTTTATCTCTGGCATGCTGGAAAAGGCTGCTTTGGTGAATTGAGAGTACAAATGAGTTACATCTTGGAGCAACGAGCTATTGACACTCTACTGACAAATAAATAGTCAAAAATTTGGAATCTAGAAAAGTGGAGCAAGAATTAATTTAATCCTTAAATTTTCATACTGGAACACAAAGTCTGCTTCTTGGGGATCTAACAGTGCACATGAAACAAAATACAAATAGGAAGCAGCCTTGTGGTGTGAATCTAAGATAACACCAGGAGTAGCCACAAGTGTGGTGCTACCTCATGCATCATTGCTCTGTGAGCTGGTCAGCGCTTTCTAATCTAGACTAGCATATTTTCATAACTTCTAGGAGCAACTAAAGAGTCTCTCCATGATCCAAACCTGGAGCAAGCTTGGTTGTTGGAAATATTCTAGATGAAGTAGGAATATGCATTGGAAGAAGCTGACATTGTATCAGTCAGCTTCACAGGCTGGTCTTCCTGTTAACTGTGGCTTGCTACTGAATGAAGTCCCTAAGAGGGGTAGGTGCCCATGATCCTCCAATAGCTGGCCAGAAAAGCATAAAAAGCCTTATTTCTTCCACAACCAAAAGGGACATATGTTTAGCTTGAGGGATATGGAAACCATCTTTTTTGAGAAATGAACTCCACAGCCTTTTTTGTTGCTGGTGTGTGACCCTGAGATCTATGAAATCATCCAGTATCTTCCTATTTTATAACATCTGCAGATTTATTACAACTAAATGGTAAGGGAAGGATTGCGCTATTATTATAAGCTTATAAAAGGGAAGAGATGAAAGTTGCTGGTGAAATTGATGCTATAGGTGCAGTAACCAAGGACAAAGCATGGCAATCACACCTACATTTGTTGCTTTAGGGAACTGACAGGGCAGATAACTTTTGATTTATACCTATTTCTGAGAGGCAAGACCTAATGATTATCAGGTAGTTCACCTGTGTCATTCAACAGCTATGTTACAAGCCAACGGTTAAACTACAAGACAAAATGAGTGGAGTGACCCCATGAGGGCAACTTTAAACTGAGCTATGAAATTCTGAGGATGAGTCAGTGTGTTTCTCACAGCCACTGAATAAATCTCGTTTTAATTAGAATAAACTCATGTATCTGAGGTCTCTTAGGGTCCTCTGGAATAATACAATGATTCCTATTTTTAATACAGATAATCAATTCTTCTAACACAAGTAAGAATCCTACATGAATCTTTTACTTCTATTTACAAAATAGTGTCCCATCAGAGCTTTTGAGTTTCTTTCATGCTGCAGTCTTCACCTGCTTCTACTTCTTAACTGCATTGTTTGCATGACAGGAATTAAGAAACAAAACTGCCATAAAGATACACAGAAACTTAGTGATAGAAAAGTTAGATATGGCTTGGTGTACTGAAAATGTCTGTAAGAATTGCAGCTCTCTCTGGCAAGGATTTAGAGAAAGCACTGTAAAGATGGGCTCATTGTTTGCCAGTTATTAAAGATAGGCCCTGATACTTAAAGAATTTTGAACTTTACAGACAGAATAACACTGCAACTCTTTCTGCCATGATTTAGGCTGTCTTTAGAAATGGCAGCTTAGACCTACTTCCATTAATATCATCCAACAAAGTAAGGAAGTACAAATCAGCTAAGTGGAAAAGGAACTGAGGGGGTTTTTTACCATCCTTTCCTGAATTGAAAGTTTCCCAAATTATCCCCAGAAAACCCTTGGAGAGGTTTAAGAAAAACCAAAAGGAAGCTGTTACTGAGCCCCCTGTGCTGAGAAGTCAAAGAAGCCCAGCTGATCCAAACAAAGGATTCTTTACGTGCTAACCAAAAGAGAGATCCAGCAGGTGGTCACAGTGCTTAGGCTCTCTGAAAAGAAATTGTAAAGGCAGAACTACATCAAGCTGCATCTAGGATGGACGTGACATGACTATTGCATTTCACATTTAGCATAATGGATATCTTCAGCCAAAATAGCCAAATCCATAGCATTTTTGCTTTCCAAAGAGCATGAAGGACTGCCTTTTCTTGGAAGGGTCAGATACCATAAGACCATAATAATTTCTCAGTCTTGCTCTATAGAAAGATTCTTTCCTAAATTTAAAAGGATATAACTTGTTGGGTTACATTTTTTTTCATGAAAAGAGAAATCTTCAGCAAAAATCTTCCATTTACTTTGCCCTTTTCCAGCTCTGTACCTACCTCTTATCTGTCCTAAGTGTCTTGCATCCTAAAGTAAGTATAACTGTTAAATGGAAGAGCTAAGATCACAAACATTATCTTCTACCACTTTCTTAAGACCTTTGGCAAAAGGACTGGGCAGACTTTGGGAAAAGTAACATCTTACACCATTACAGGAAGATTCAGTAACACAAGGAGTGTGTTTAGCCCTTGTTGAAGCAGATCCATTTTGCATGAAATACTATTCTCTAAGCCAGAGACAGTACCAGCAAGAGTGATTTATCTTGTCTAACATTTACAGCACACACTGAGCAGCCCCTGGTCTCATAAAGATGTCACAATTTATACTGACTACACTGGTGGCGTCTGTGACTTTACAGTTCTAGATTCCATGGGCAGGCTTACATTATTTGCTTGGCATTCTCCATCTATTTCTATGAACCAGGCACAGTTATGGGACAGTATAAATGACCAATGCTAGTTTTTAATTTTATCAATTAAGGTACAGTGACTCACATAAGAGTTTAAGCTTGATGTTTGCAGACTGAAATCTTTTATTGATCTGCAAAAGGGAAAACCATGATTTTTTTTTTCCCCTTATACAGCTTATATGCAGATCTCACTCTTTATCTGCAGAAACCAGTTCTTGAAGAGACTTTAATTCCTTTTTCTATTCAACTGAAATAATGATGATCCCAATGCGTAAGTATGAAGTTGATTTTTACACTATACAAACTATCCTGAGACCAACAATTAATTCGGCGTGCACCACCAATGTCACTTATGACAACTCAGAGTTCTCAGCTGGCACTAAAACTAAATCCGTTTTCATCCCCTTTCTAATTCAAATCCTACAATTGCTACTGTCCAAAGCTAAGAGGAAAGAGCAAATAATCAAGTGACACTGAAAATAGCATGAAAAAAATCACCATAAAATCCAGTGCTCAGAGACAGCGATGTCTCAGATGGTGCTGCTTCGAATCAGACGCCTAGTTTCTCAGCTAATTCTGCATTTTCTATTTTGAAATATTCCACAATCATTTTGATGCATTGTGCACTGATTCCAGAGAATGGAAAGATAATATTATGGGCCACCTTGTCCATTATCTGACCATTTTTATAATGATTTAAATCTCTATTAATTGCCTTTTAGCATTTTGCAAATCATTTTCACAGACAGGAACTGGAAGAAAAAAAGGTAGGAGAAGAGCAGGCCTCGTATGACTTATGACCTGGTTGCAATTCCATATAAAATATTAGATATGACCTGCTTGTAACGCCATATAAAATGTCAGAGAACTATTGCATAGAAAAAGGGAAGCCTTAAAAAATGACAAGAGTTGTAATGGGGATAAATATAGTTATGTGAGCCAGATCAAACCAATTCATTTTCTGCTGCTGAAAGTCTGATAAGAAAAAAATGAAGCTAAAGGTCTGTTGTTGCCCTTCAACAAATCCAGCTTGAGGATGAATTCATGCCTGTATGCAGAGAGGCAATTTTAAAAAGTCAAACTTTGATTTATTGTTCTCTGAAAGGGTGTGTAAAGCTTCTTACTAAAGATGTCAAAGTTACACAAAGGTGGTTTGTATGATTAAGGGCAATCACAGTTCTCAAGGACTCCTAGAAGATACAGGCACAGCTTGGGCTTGTGTCTTACTGTAAATTTTATTTTGTTCCATTCTGAAGAATAGATGGACCTTCCTAAGTTAATTTGTTCAACATTTTCATTACAGACACACATGATGCAGCAGTAGTACACGTGCAGATTTGCAGTATATGATATACATAGATTCTGCTCTCATCTATGATTATGTCAAATCAAGTAAACAAGATTTAAGAAGGCCAAGATATAACGCTCGTCAATAAACTGTAGTTAATAAAAAGACGTCCAAATAAAATCATTCTCTGGCCATTCTGCTCCAGGGCAGAAAATCTATAACACATCTTCTAAGGCCTTAAAATATGCCCCTGCAATGAAAAGGAAAAGACAAGACCAAATTAGAGTAAATGTTCATGGCTTTTTGGCAATCTCTCTTGGGCTGCAAATATCAGATGAATTTAGGATCTCATTTATTTTGAGGAGATTAGTTTAGGTAGAAGGGTGGGTGTATTTGCTTGTGAGTATATAATGTAGTTCTGTTGTGCTGTAAGTCAGTGTAGCTCAAATTAAATTTTGGGAAAAGCAGCATTTCTGACCCTTAAACATGATTTTAGTTGTATCTAATTACAATGGCTTCAACTTTTTTAATTAAATGTATGTATGTAAGACATATTTGCATATATATATCTACTGAAAGTTTTTTTCCTCCTTATATTGCAGCTTTGCTTCCTTACATTACTCACATTATCAAAAGTCTCAACTCAGAACTTCCTGTCTCTTGGTAATTATTTCAGGGTTTTTTTTTTAATGTGGTGCTTCTGTTTTATTTTTATGGTTTGACAGACATAAATCATAATGAAATAACAAAACTTGGAGATGGAAGAGAAGCTTGGGCTGTGGGCTTGCAGTGTCTGATGGTGTCCCATACTTTGGCAAAAGTACGTTACTTCTACAGACTTGGGGCCCCACAAACCAGTATAGCTCCTGCCAAGCTTTTTCAAAGACATAGGAGATTTAACATAAATTGCATCAGAAGACAATTTTTTTATTATCATTATTTAAAATGTATTTATTAATGAGTTTACAGGGTGGATATTAATTATGCTATTAATATGTTGAATCATAAATTGCTACTACTGACACTATTACCTTACAGCAAATAGTCTTTTCTAAAAAGTTAATCTCTGACTCTTTTGATAAATCCTAATTATGTATTAACTGTACACTGAAAAGTTGAAAGACAGTACAGAGGCAGAGTGTTATGGGATACAATGAATACTTATTTTGAAATTACTTTCCTTAATCCTCTAATGTAAAGCATATTGTACTCTTATTGATTTAACATGAAAAATAAGGAGAGGCTGTTAGTAGCCTCTCTTAGGTTATCAACCACAAGTTAGATGTCTTTTCTAGAGAAGAATGCTGTGTAAACTAACATATAAACATTCAGCTCAAGAGTGAACATTTTTTCAAATGCAGCAATATTATCACATGACTGTATTATGTTCCTAACAAGCTCTATGACTGAGAATAAAGTAATGCCATAGCAATGTGATACTTACATTAGCCTATTCAGAGACACACAGACTTCCTCATAAATTTCACTGGTGGAACGAGTTCATACAGGTTTCCATTTTACCCATTTTTTGAGGCCTGCACTTCTGGGTTGAAAACCAGCAGCTAATGATCAATGAAGTCTTACATTGTGTAGCAAAGTGCAGCTGAAGAGGAATTGTGGTAGACAAAATTTGTAGCCATTTGTTTCACCATCTAAACCACTTCATAAAGGACTTGAATTTCTAGATTTTCCATTCAATTTCACATTCAGACTCTCTTTAATTTGCCATTTGCCAGCATGATAGTGCGAAGTTATGTTGTAGGTGCAGGAAAAGTCTGACTTTAGCTACTGAGTCATATCAGAGTTAATTCTAGGAGGTGTGCCATTGGTGTGTAGTAAAAATACCATCATAACAGTAACTAATTTATTACAAATTTCTGGTCCCAGGAACACACTTTTAAATTGTGATAAAAAAATAAAGTTCTGTTGCCACTTAAACGTCAAAGCTCCCAAATGTTTGCAATAGATATTGTGATTAAACATGGAAAAGAGAAAACTGCCACAATTGATAACAATCATAGAAGCACAGAATCAAATAATGGTTTATATTGGAAGGGATCTTAAAGATCATCCAGTTCCAACCTCCCTGCCACGGGCAGGGACACTTCCCGCTAGACACAGTGAAGGTAGCAGATTAAATAGAAGGGCTTTATTTTTTGGCATAAGTATATGTTTGAATTAAAAAAAATGCTCTAATTGAATTTGCAAATGACATTTTAACCTCATTTTAAGTTACATCAACTTCATTAGAGATTGTAGACACAAGTAAGTACTTAAAAATTGTATCATTTTAATTGACAAGCCTTCTTCTTTTTGAAGCATTGCTCCTGCCCTGCTAGAATGCTGGCTGCTGCCAAAGCCAGTAATTTTCCTTATTAATGTAAAATATTTGTCATTAATTACCCCTGGAAAATTTGATTAAGAAGGGACACAAGATCTGTTAGCATGAGGGTTTTTTTAAAGCATGTTGAAATCACTCTCCAACAGCAGCTATTCAACAAGGTAGCACCTTTCAACTCTGTAAATTCTTGATAACATTAGCTGCCTTATTATACTGGGAAAATCCCCTGCCTTATTTATTACTGGAATAATTCAAGTTTTTATGCAGCTGACTTTGGTGTGATAATAATAATCACGTGCAACTTTATCTGTAAGACACTGAAGTACACTTTCTACCTAATATATAACTGGTGAAGCTTTAGTTAATGCATCTGCTTCAGCATAGTGTGTCCACTTCAGGAAACCCGGGACAGCTGGAGGGAGTCCCAGTAAGAAAGAGAGTGACTGGCCATTTGGAAACAGGACCTATAAAAAACAACTGTGGGGAAAAAAAAAGTAAAAAAAAAAAAAGTGTTATTTGTAGAAAAGAATTCTGAGGAGTGAAAAAAAGGATTTTTGAATATTTAGCAGATTGATGCAAAAAGAAAAAAAAAATTCTGATTGTTATGTCCAGTATGCAACTCATTAATATACTTTAACTGCAGTTAAGTGACATTTAGGGTAAATGTTGTTTTTTTCCTTATGATAAAGTAATTCAATATTTTAAATAAACTGCTATGATGATACTGCAATCTTAATTGCATTCAGAAAAATCACATGCCAAAAATTATATATATGTACAACTCATCTTGCCTTTGGGCTATAGACTAAGACTTCCTGACCTGTTACGAGACTCTGTAGACCTTTTATTTTATTTTAATTCTTGTCTATCAAGATATTTACAATAAACTTAGCTCCTTCTGTATAGGCTCCGAGATCAGGCCCTAAGCCTGTCATGCTGTTGACAATCATGACAATCAGAAGTGTAACGCTTGTAAAACTGGAATGCGAACTCCTTTACCTCACAAAAAGTTGGTGAGAATCTCCTTAAAAATGACCTTGTGATATGATCCTGACAAATCACAGCTGTATCTGAAATGGAAAGGTGATTTGATAGTGAACTTTATTTTAGCATGGTGACTTCCTGCTGTCTGTAACGAAAGTAAAGTGCATGATGTAGCCAAAATGCCATCAACCCCTACAAGGCCAAAACAACAGAAATTTTTCATTTATTATCTGTTTACTGCTTTATAGTTTTTTTTGAATGCTGAAATTCATAAACCGTGGCAAGGTCAGCTTCATTCTCTTAAGTACACAAATAACCTGCATAATGTAGTTCTTCTTAAGACTATCCATGTCCAAAAAGAAAGTAATCTTTGACTAAGTTATTTTAATTTTAGAACAAATTCCGTTTGAGTGCACACTATGTACATGTACTTCTGACAAGTTATCTGAGCTTAGATTAACTCTGGGAGTTGAACTCCGCACATATAAAAAATGTTGTATTTTGAGAACAAAAGGGACATCACAGCATTCTAGATAATCCAAGAGGGTTTTTTTATTTTTTCCTCCAGTTAGCTTTTTTCTGTTCTCCCTAGTTTTACACTGGCATTCATTTTGATTTTAAAATAGTTTAAAATGTAGGATAAAAAAAAAAATACAGTGGCTATGGCAGGTGCTGCAATGGACTGTCCATGTGTAACTAAGAATTCCTTCAGAGAGGAACAAAACCTCCCTGCTGCTTTAACCTGTTCTTATGTTACTGGCTCACTCTTGGTGCTAGAGATATTGCAGGACCACTCCTTTCTCCACTAACACCTAATTTCTTTGTGGTTGTTACTAGCAACTGTTCCTGTCTCAAGTCTCTTGTAAACTGAGGCTGGGGTAAACCCTGTGAATCAGGTACCTGTCCTGCAGCTTTCCCTCGTCAGCATTTAGATATCAGCAGAGAAGAGAATCTGCCTCTGATTTCTGTTATTGCCAGAGTCTGAACATGACATCACTAAATCTGCAAAGACCGACTTCTTAGTGAGCACTGATTCTCTTGCAATTCAAGATCTTCCCACACAGTTCCTCATCAGTTTATACACCTTTCTTTTTACACCTGAGACTACTATTACACGCTCCCTGCAGGAACAGGAAATTACTTGTGTTCATCTTTTGGGGCTTGCTAGGCCTTATAGTTCCTGAACTGGCTCATTACCTTGTTCCTTCCATAGTTACTTGTGTGGAAAAATAAATAAATAAAAAAAAATAGGCCAGAGATGCTCTAAAACACTGTCAAAAGGAGAACTGGGTATGCAGATGGTGGTTTTATACAAACACTGTGCAGGCGTAGACAACAAACATGGAGGCCAAGGCAACTGCCAGCCCAATCTAGTATGGATTTATCAGAAAGAAGAGGGAGATAACGTTGGCCTCTCTCCCCTCAGCAGTGGCGGATATGGTAGGGATCAGATCAGTAAGATCCCATCAAGTCCACACAGCTCCCCTCTTCCCTGCAGCACTTGGGATAGGTTTGGTGGTCTACTACCCATCTTAGACTACTACCATCTTTCCCATTAAATTCCTTATGTACAGCATGTTGATTTGCTTTGTCAATTACTTCCACAATAAAATAAATAAATAAATAAATAAAATTTACATAGAGCTTTCTATCTGGGTTTTACACCTTTCCCTCACTAGTGTCTACAACTAATTTCAGCTAATTCTTTTTTCAGCTAACATCTTTCCAGAATACATTCCTACTCATAAATAAAACTGCTCAGAAGGAAATTATGAGTCCTAATCTTTGCAAAGATCAAATATTTGCTGCTCAGTCATCCCACCACACTTACTGAGGTTCATGACTCTGAAAGCGACACACAGTGCCCTGTTCCTTTCTTAGTGGGCCAGAAACTAAGTGCATGTGTCAAAAATACTGTGCCCATCTCTAAGAATTTGCAGTTTAAAACATGTTATTGCACGATAAAGCAACAGCTGGAGATGTGTTTACACCTCTACTGAAACTGTACTTGTTTAGAAAGTGAACATTTATTGTCTGCAAAGCACTTGGAATAAAATAAATGCAATATAAATGATAATGAGAAGGAATTTTCTTCCCTGAATTGTTCTATAGAATTTTTCTTCCTAAAGTACTGAAGCAAAAATGTATCTGTAACACCTATGGTAACCATGGAGATTATACCAGGCAACATGCATAATGATTCAAAACGTGGCATCAGACAAATGTTCTTTGTCATTTGACTGGATTATTACAAAGAAGGTTTCCCCTAAACAGTTTGCAGAAGTGGGATAGATGTGGTTAATTTCTCAACCCTCCTTTTTGTCAGGGGAAGGGGAAGTGTCAGCACTGTTGTATGGGCAGCAGACTAATACTGTGTTCAGTTTGAAAAGACCCAGCTTCCCAGCTTCTTGGTAGTTTCAAGTCATAGGTATGATTTACTGAAAATATTTATGTGAACGGTCACATCAGAGCAACCAGTCTCCCCACATTGCCTGTGCAACAGAAAAGATGGCCACGGGTACATATAGCTGCAGAATAACTAGGAAACAGGTCCGATTAATTTTTACTTGGTTTTATTTGGTTGGTTGGTTTGGGGTTTTTTTTAGACTACATACAAATGTACAAAATCTATTTTAAAAACAATTCATGTATAATCCTAGAAATACCAAGATTTTGGTAATATGAGTGTTAGCTATAAAATATCATTCTTTTGCATTTGGCAATATTTCTTTCTCTGCATATTCCTTCTCTGCATGGTTGGCATCAAACAGTAAATAAGTCTTATTCCACCAGCTTCTAATGCAGGATGAATATTGGTGCAGTTCTTAATCTGGTACAATCTATAACACAGAGGAAAAGAATTACTGCAATCAGGACCCTTCCTAATAAACAAACCTGAAAAGATAAAGTCATTTTTCTACCTCAGGGGTTAACTAAAATCTGGTGGTTTGCAGTTGTTTGAGCTAGGAGGAAAAAACACTAATGATGATGCAAAGATTATGTCAATCCTCTTAATTTACAAACAATGTAGAAAACTTGTTTTCCTTGAAGACAGAAGAAATTCAGAAGTATATATATATTTTATGCAGTTCTGAAGTACTCAGCTGTTGCTCAGAACTGCACACCTACTTTTTTTTCTGCCTCTGTAACTTGTGTTTTCCAATTCCTTGCATTTTTTGCCAACTCTGAAATTACAGATTATAGTAAATGTCTTTCCAATTTCTCCTCCTTCATTTTATTTTGTTTTGCCAACAAGTCATTGTTTCACCTATCACTTTTATAAAGCTGGAAAATGTTTTTTTTAAAATTATTTTTCCCCCATTTATTTTAAGTGACAGGCCCTTTTTATGCTCTCCAACTTCAAAATGCAATTTCACCCAGCCATCAATGGGTAGAGGTAGAAGATAATTAATTAATTCCCTTTCTCTTCTGTAGGAGGCTACAAAGAGGCCCAATAGGAAAACGGGAGTTATAACAACTACTTAACCCATCGCTTCTGTCCCAGAGGCTCAGAATCCTCAAAGTTCAGTGGTAATAACGAATTCCATCACTGGAGTGGAATCCACCAAAGTGGGTGTTACGATGCAAAGAGCTGTTTATCTAAACCGACAAACTACCCCACATGTTCACTCTAACTTCAGTTTGTGGAATTTAAATAGGTCATCATTTAAATCTAGAAAAACTTGGCCAAATTAAAGCAGAACAAAAAGGTATGTTTTCTTTTGTAGGTGGCAAGACAGCTATGACTGGCTGTGTGATTAGTATTAGAAGCAGAGAGAATTTGGACTCGGGAATTGTTAAAGATTTGAATTGAGAATATCCATAAATATAGCCATTATTTTATGCTTGTTTTTTCCAGAGCAGTTGCAACTGCTCTGTGGTGCACGCACAAGATGCTATTGCAGTACAAGGACTTAGTAACTCAGCACCCTCAACACTTAAGGAGAAGCCGGGACGTTTCCACTCCTTTGCGTTCTGAACTCAGAATGGTTAATTGCTGCATTCATCTGTAGATTTTGCACTACAGTTCGTGACGTACTTAAGACATAGCCCTTCCTCACGTCTTTTGGGTCAGGCCGGAGTCTGGAGGGTTTACCGGCTCAGCCTCCGGGCGGCGCTCCCCACAGCACTGGGGGGTGAGCCACCGTTCCGACAGCTCCCCGCGGCCCCTTTCCCTCCCGGCCAGCAGTGGGGCGAGCCCATTCCTGCCGCTCTCTGGCTGCTCCCTCAGCAGGATCAGCACCGGCACCGACCCGGCGCAGAACTGCCCCGCGCCCTCTCGCCTCAGTCCCAACAGCCCTCGCCCCGTCCCCGGCTCCTCCCATTGGCCCAATAGTGACACGTGACCGAAAGGACCCCTGACTGAGCCATGTCCTGGGTTTCAAAGGTGTAAATAACCACAGTTCTGTCTGTGGGCTGACGACACTGCGTGA
>JANHFX010003559.1:0-14642 GCA_027560015.1 Chloroceryle amazona | reverse complement strand
CCCTTTGGGGAGGGAGGGGGGTTAACAGAGAGCATCTGTTGGGTCTTAGGGGCTGCCCTGACCCTAAACCACGACAGGCGGGCAGCTTTTGCTGCTCAGGTAACTGAGAGAGTATGTTTTCTGCCTAATCTGTGGGTTTGTTTTGCCTTTTTCTTAATATGAAACTAGCTAGTTACTCCAACTTTATCTCATGATTCTTATAGGGTTTAAAGCATTGAATGAATGTAAAAGACCCATATGGTGGAAGTCATGGTATCAGTTTAGAATTAAAACAATGACTGATTATGATTTTGACAAAGTAATACAGAGAATTAAGTTTTACATATTTCTCAACATTTAACATCTCATTCTACTGCCCAGTGGCCCTGGGTACTGATGAACTATGTTCTAATAATAAGCTCTTCCACACATAGTACAATCAAGAGTGAGAGAGGAAAATGATGCTTTAATTACAGCAATGAATAGTACAATATACAGGTTTGTTCAATTACTATAACACAACAGAAGATGGAAGGTTGATTACTCATTGCAATTTAGACGAGTCTCAGTTTAAGATAGAATGTAAGAAGTTTCTAATTTTCTACAATTTGAGGGAGAGGAAATGAAAAACTATTTGAAAAGAAGAAATTAGAAACATAGAAAAACTTAGATCAACTCTCTTCCCAAAACAGGTCCAACCAGCTTAGGTTTCTCAAGGACATCTCCAGTCAAAGTTTTAATATAAACACAGATGAAGACTCTACAACCACTTTAGGCAACCACCTAATGTCTTCCTAATGTTAGTTAGCTGGTATCCTTCTCAGTACAAAATCCCAGACTCATGGTAAATACATGGCTAAACTAAAATGTAGAGGACAAACTCTGTAGCTGTCATTTGCTGCAGATGCTGAGCTCTCAAAGTATATTTGTATCAAGTTTTGTTTTTTTTTTTATTTTTAAATAAAGGTAAACCCAAAGCAATGCTTTCTAGGAGATACAAGGTTAGCTGTGGTTCCCTCATCTCTCAAATCAAAAAGCAACCAAAGTAAGGCCAAATAATCAATGGAAATCTTGTACTAAACTCCCAGTTTGTTGCTAAAAAATATGCAACTCACCCAAAGCCCAAATGAATACTGCAAATTGCCATACTGCTCTGTTACCATATAAATCCAGAATACTGTCGAGGAATGTATAAAACGATACAGACTTCATTCCAGCCTAATTCAGCCTACCACATAAAACGTAAATTGTTACAAGACAGTGTGGGAAGCTGAAAACAAACAGGCTACTAACTTTCAAAAGGCATAAACAAGCTTGAGTTTTTGCATGAAGAGCCAATATAAAGTGTTCCTACATATTCAGCTGAAGACTCCTTATAATTTTCCTTCTGCGTTTCTGCATATATCCTTACATGTCATTTTTTAAGGTTTGATTTACTAACATTGTGGTGAAATTGCTGCATCTGCACAGTTCTAGCACTGGCCTTCCAGGGTAAGATTTTTAACTCCCACATTCTACTCAATCTCCTCAGGAAATGTGCCTCCCAGATGGAACTCATGTGGGACTTGTCAAATTATGATACTAGAAATACAGGCTTAAATTACTCAGGGAAGGCATTTTAAGAACAACTTTTCATTACAAGCAAGACATGTAGGTCTTTGTCGCAAAACTCAACTTCATTTTTAAGAGGTCACAATTCTTCTTCATTGAATATTTTTTTTTTTTTTTTTTTTTTTTTTGGCTAGGGAATTGTGTAGCTTTTAGCATCCTGGATAAAACAAAACAAGTTAGTGTTGAAGCTAATGCCTTAGATGGGTAAGCATCCAAGGCCTGCAGACAACTTCATTTTATCACATATTAACTATCATCATATTTTCATAAATCCGCTGCTATTCAAGTAGCAGGGAAGTGCTTCTGTGATTTTTTTTTTAAACTGTTCATATACAAAACTTTGTAGGACAGAAACTTAAGAATCTTTCCTAGGCTTAGCTTTCTTTGTTGATCTAAGGAATCAGAACATTATGTCTGGTCATTTCAGCATACTTTCTTCAAAAAGATAAAAACTAGCTTTACTTTCTATATGAAAATGTAACATGAAGTCTTCCTGCTTTTGCATACAAATAGGCTCCTGATAACGTCCTTGTTGTTTCTTTATTAACCATAGAAGGGGCGGGGGAATAAGGTTATCACACTTGCTACTGTAATGGCAATTACATTAAGAATAGAAGGTATTTGACCTTTTCCTCAAAGGTTTATAGAACTCTCACATTTGTAGATCACAAGGCAGCAGAGTAAAACATGAAAGAGAAATTGACCTCACCAAACATTGTCTTAAAATAAATTCCACAGTCTACTTAAATGAACTCTATCAGTAGCATTAAAGAAATGAAAACAGACACTGAAAATTATACTGATGACAAAAACCCTGTATCTCTATGACTGTTAATATGAGAAACCTTGTAACTGACAAGCTACTGACTAATAGCATTACTAAATCAGACAGCTGACCAGCACTTTTTCATCTGCTTATTAAAGGATTTTGACAGGCCAGACACAAGAGTGGCTGCTAAACAAGGATGTGGTCCACAGTGTTATAGCAGAAATTGGAAAGGTGCATTATGGTTGTTTTGATAAATATATTCAAAAAGCTTTTCACTTCTTTAGTAAATCTGGACTAAACACCGACCTTTAAGACAGATCTTGAATCTCTAAAGTACAGCAGGGCTTCTTCAGAGAAAGACTTGGACATATGCACACATAGGCAATGAACAATTATTTTACTGTAACAGTTATAATCTGGGTTTCTTTTCCTCTTCTCAACTAACTCTGTACTCAGGTATGCAATTTACACTTAAGAGCAATCTGTGTGCCTTCACAGAGATCCTGCTTTAACAATAATCCTTTCTGATAGATTACTTGTACCCAGGGACGTCCTTTTTCATCCACTGCTGTAGGTTTTTGCAGGACAGCTGGTTGTAGTCTCCATCACTAGAAGCTTCTGGCAATCTTAGGACCATACAGGCTACATCTGTATCAGGAACTGCTGCAGATCAACATCAGCAAATTGGTAGACAGACAAGGGCCAGGCTGAGGACAGGAAACCTACGATATTCCTGTTGTCACTCATCACTTGACTTTGAAAATAATATGGAATTGAAGCAGCATACTAGTAAGGCAATGAATTGTATTTTCAAATACAGAAGAAAGGTCAATGAAAAAGTAACAAACATTTTCTAAAAGTTACTTCAGTAAAGGCATGAAAAATAATTACAGATAGGATATCATCTTCAGTAAGTACATTTTCTTTCCAAGAAATCTTCATTTTTAAAAATGAAAAAAATAATTTGGCTTGTGGCCTACACAAAAAAAAAAAAGGCTATAATGTTCTTTTCCAAAGAATTAAGATAGGAGACAACTGTGAACTAGTGACTACTTCCCAGTTAATTGGCAACCAACATAAAACGATGATTGTTCTCATCCTTCACAACTATCTGTTTGTAAACTGATACTTTTTATGGCATGAAAATGAATTGGAAAAGTCTCTCTACTCCACCTCCCTTTGGTAATGAAATAAGTGCCAGTTCATAAGTCTATTTAAAGATTAAAACAATAAAACACACTATCATGTTCTCACTCCTCATGCCTTTTTGGTTCACAATGTTTTTCCAGGAGGTGTTGCATAATTAGCAGCTCTCAAAACAGTAAAGTCAGTTGCAGCAATAACCTGTTCACACTGTAGTAAACAATTATTTTCCTTGGGAAAACATCACTCCTCCTTTTCTCTCCGAGACAAGCCAAGTAAGAAGGCAGGGTGATACATGAAATAAAATAGAAAACAGATGAACAGAAAAACACAATACAGAAGCAAAAATTGGTAACCTCTATCCTTTTATTTTCAAAATAACACATTTCAGGGACTTAAGATGGTGATTACCAGAATGTAAGTATTTGCTTCAAAGAACAGCAATAAATACCAACAGTATTATTTGAAACCTCTGCTACAAGCACAAGATAAATCAGCACACATTGTCCAGAAGGCACAAGAGCCCCATCACCTAATGATGCTATCTTTGCTTTGGCAAAAGGACCGATCCCCATATACGAAGCTCAACCATTAAATCAACTTAACTAGAAAGGGGAGGTGAGGAAAAAGGAAGGAAAGGAGGAGTAGGGAAGTATTTTATAGCTGTCCTTAATCATGGATTCAGAGACCAACAGCTGTAAACATTGTCCCATCAGCAGCACCACAAACTGCTATGGAAGGATCAGTGCAGGCCCTGTGCAAACAGTAAGTAGCGGCAACGTGTGTTTAAAGCACTGGACTCCTGGCAAGAGTCAGGCATTCAGACTAGCTACACTGTTTTATCAGTCTAAAGGGTACAGCCACACAACAAAAATCTTTGTTGGGCAGTTTCAATGTTCAACACTTAGTGGAACTGAAAACAGTTTTGTTTGGAAGAGTTGAAGAATTAGGTGGTGTGGATACTAAGGACTGGTGAGGATTGACATCAAGCTCAGCCAAAAATCTCTGGAGAGATACTGCTGCAAAACCATCATTGATTTTTTTTTTTTTTTATTAAATTAAACAAAGCAAAGCAGAAATTGTTGTTTCCAGTTGTTTTATTTTATTTTTCTTATTTTCTGAATTTTTTTTTGCTCTTTCTTTCAAGTCTGTTTGTAGTTTGCTTGTTGTTGTTTTTGGACCATGTTGTGTCATTCCCCTCCCCCCTTTTCCTTTTCATTACATCTGTTCTTTCTTTTCAAGCATCACACTCTAATCCCATAATCCTTAAATGGGAAAGGACAATCTTTAGAAACTTGTCAGAACTACATGAAAGACATTAGTGGACATATTATCAATCAACTGAAAATTGTTGTCTTCAAGTAAGTTATATCAGAATTCAAGGCGTTGTCTGTAACTTACGTTACCTAAATACCCAAAAGGAAAATTCTATCAAACCTAAAAACCTGTCTGTCTGCACAGGCAGGTATATCTGCAGTATTTCAAAAAGTAACAATCAATATTGTGAAAGGACAAGATGGAATGGACGCTAGCACAAAAGCCTGTATACAAGTCTCACTAAAGAAGAAATATCACAGCACATTTATTGGTCACAGGTAACAGCCAATACACATTAGAGTGTCCACCTGATCCTCCAAAACGTATGATAAATCCAATTCAGTACACAATTTAGCCAAAGAGCATTCTTCCAGTACATATTATAGATATGAAAGACTGGGCAGAAGAACTTGATATGTATGAAAAATTAAGCCAGAATTTAAGGCTCTTTACATTCTTAATTCTTATTTCTTTACATGTAGATTTGGCCCAATAACACACTTACTTATTTGTTTATATGTTGTCCTGGTTTCAGTAAGAAAAGACCAATTCTGTTTAGTGATTTTACTTTTCAGCTAAATTCTTCTAACTAACTGCACTTTCTGATGTATGTACACATTTACTCACAGAAATACACCTGTAGGAGTAAGATGCCACAGTAGCTTCAAGTGCATGTAGGCAATAATGTTACAACAGGCCTTAACCGAGGAGAATGAATCAGGCATTCAAACAGCATTATCCCTTTGGGATGTAAATGAGACCAGCTGTCGTGTTTAGAGACTAACATCAGGCTTTTGCCAAAGTCCCAGACTACAAATGAGAAGTGTCACTCTGGCTTTTTCCTGGCTTTCCAGTATTTGGCATTGCCACTAAATTTTACTTTTTTGGGGGCACCATAATATATAGAAATAATGTTCCCAATTTCTTTTTTACAAATATTGGTGTCAATATTAAAAAGCTGTTTGTTTTTAAATATGATTTTCATAGAGTAATCAGTCATTACAAACACCAGACCATTTGCCTAACAAGTCTCATTCAGCTCTTTATAAACTTAATCTCCTCATTCCACTGTTACCTTGATTCAATATGAAAACCTGCCATTACACTTCAGTATTTCAACAAGCCATTAAATGAAGTAATATAAACTCTCTCCTCATTGCTCATAACGAATGTACTGCTAAGATACAGCAGTGACTGTATTCATATTTTCAAATATACTGCTATATAATTATGGTAAAACACACTGCTTGATGAGATAAAAGAAATAATTCTTTCACAAAAATAAATACTGAATATATATAGGCCCAATGTTATTGTCTTCTCAGTCTCTAGATTTTATTCTATATTCCATTAATTTACTAAACACTTGTCTGCAATAATCATCAGCCCTACCTTAAGCACTATCTACTGCATATTGAAATTTACAACCATCTAATCTAGGAAAAAACAAGTGACCTACCAAGCTTTCAAATTTCAGCTCAAGGTATCATCTAGCTTTCAATATATAGTCAGGTTCAAACTGCTCATGCAAATGCAGCTAATTGCATTCTCTAAAAAGGCATCTGAAACACGTAAAAGATTGCAAAAAGTTTCTGTAAACAGAACCTACTGTGACATGAATTTTCACAGCATCAAGTACAAAAGTTAACCTTTGAGACTGAATACTGGACTTGAAGTTAAGTGAAACAATTCATAACAGAAACTAGTGCTTAAAATAACAGGAATAAAATAAAATTTCCACTCAGAGTGCATATATCTTGATGTCTCCAATGAATTAGATTACTTTCAATACATAGGGAAAAGGTGTGTATACATATATAGAAGTATAATTGTTTTTATAGTTACCTTGTGATATTAATTCCAGATTAAGGCCTAAGCCACTTTTTCCCCTGTCACGCTCATTAGAGAGCGGTCATTCCAATGCTGTTGCAAAACTAACCTGAAAAATTCTAAAACAAAGAGAAACCTACTTGAAATATTTGGCATATCACTAAGTAATACCTAGAGGCAGCTACCACATGGTCAGGGTTATGATGTTGAAAAGAAGCCCATCCCGAATTGTGCAGCTCACACCCTAAGATTGAGAGAAAAGCTACAGAGTAAGATGACAGGACAGTATTTTTTTGTATATTGTATTTAATTTAAACGAATTTCAGGTAAAGAAATAATCCAAATTCACCTAAGGGTGAAATAGTTCTTTCAAAGAAAAATGTCACAGTTTGGGATGAAAAGAAAATGAGTGAAATTATGGGAGAGATGTTAGAAAGGAAGAATAGCTTCAATATGTAAAAATTATAGATGATGCTCTTTGAAAGTTCTTGCCCTAAAATAATGTGACTTTTTTTCTACTGTAAAATTCCAGACAAAGTACAATTGTTGTTGTTTTTAAATATTTTTTCTAATAGTATATCTTATCAAATAAGTTTGCTACTAACCATTTAAGATGAAATATAGATAAATATCTAGGACACACATTCATTTTTATGTTCTAGTGACTGAAATCTTAACACAGATTTATATAACATTACTTTTTCTTAGGAAAAATGTACACCCTGAGACAATATTTATTATATTTGCAGACATCAGACAATTTTCAGTGAAAAAAAACAAATCACTTCCCACTTGAATATTTTTTTCCTCTTTAAGATTCTCTGAAAGCCTGTGACACTCTTAACAACTATTCCCATTTGGAAGCGTCAGTTTTTCTGTAAATAGAGACTTGCAATCAATCTTTCCTGCATATGGACCTGCTATTCTAATGAAAAGTGCTTACAGAAGAGCAAAATGTGACCCTCATCTGTTACTGTTTTGGTTACAACAGTGCTGGCAGTGCCAAAAAAAAGTCCTGAAGATACTTTACTGCCAAATTTGTAAAGAAAAGCAATTTCCTTGTTCTGTAGGTCCTGTACTTTGCTGATAAAAAAATAACAGTGAAGGGGACAAAGCCTTTTCTTCAAAGTGCACAGCAACTCAACACTTTACAAAGGAAGGCATTTCCCTGAGCTGTGCACCACAGAGCTCCTTTTTCATTCTTTTACTTCTCAAAGATCATCCTTGCTTATACGTTTTATCTCTGAATTCCATTTAAACCTAAACTAATAGCAGTTACTGGTATTACATTAATGTATAACTAGACTAACATTAAATAATAACATTTTAGAAGTTCAATTATTATAATCCATAATTTTCTTTAGTATTTTTTCCTGGTTTAACCACAATCCATTATTTTGCCCCCAGAAATTATGACAATAAGGTGCAAGATAACGGCATGTCTAGTTGCCAACAGATTAGCAATATATTATTTTAATCTGTAAAGTACCACGTATACCGATGCCTCTGCAAGAAGAAGAGGAGGAGAGGTGGGAGTAACACTGTAGGAGAGAAGAGAAAAAAAAAATTTAAAAAGTCATCCTTCTGTAAGAAGATATTCCTGGCAATAGGCTTTTATCACACCAAGCCTACACACAGATCTGGAGGTCTGCACTTTACTGGGGATGCCACACATTGATGATACCCTTTAAATAATGTAACTGAAGCACTTTCAGGAAGCATCACCAAGCACTTCACTCTGGTTATCTTTTGATAACAATAAGGAAGGAAGTGGAAATTTAAGTTGTTTTATGACAATGGGGCTTTGTGGATTGATGGACTGTGTGCTCTGGTCTCAGAAGTCCTAACTTCACTTCTGCTCCCACCCAGCCATCATTCCAAATCTCCTGAAAGATCCAGCTCCCATCCACAAACCCTCTAATCTCCCCTGTTTTCCTCAGACCTACATCCTGAGGGCCACCTTGAACATTTCTCAATATGTGCTGGCTCAGGAAGGAAGTTCAGAGTTCACTGGTCTGAACTTCAGCCTTTCCTTTGGCAAAAGGAGTGAATTTGGTTCACTCTCCTCTGGTCCAGCAGCTTTCTCCAGTATGCTTGTAAAAACTTGTACAGGGAAGAATTTGTAAAATAACCAGCAGAAGATAGATACAGGCTAGCCATAAGTGGTACAAAAGACAAAACAAAATATCATTTGACTAGGATTAAACTCACAGATTTAAGTCATGTTTTGAATTCTTCTCAAAGAAGGGTTAGGAAAAGTGCAGAAGCAATGCAAAGAACAAGAAATCAGCAGTGTATGCTGTCAGGAAAGTTAAAGGCAAATTTAGTGGTTATACTGTAAGAATAGCATTTTTCAAGATAAAATGACTGGTGGGGGTGGGGATATAAAAGATTACAGTTGTGATAAGACAACAAAAGAAATTACATGGTTAAAAAAAACAAACCAAACATATTTTAAAATAATATGAAAACAGTCTCACATGCTTTTCTCTTTAGTCATCAAGATGGTAGCTACAATGAATATTATCCAAAACCAACTTTAAATCAAGAGCTTCACCCAGGAAAAAGTGATGTAACTGGCAGGAGAACCATGCAGTTATCACTCCGGTGAATGTAGTACCTCTTTAAACAACAGTAAGTGCTGGCAGTCATTTGTGTTGCTGTTCAAAGTTTCAGCCTTAACAGAGATGGCTAATAGCTCATGTCTTTGATAACTGGTGACACTCACCGTCTTTATCGGTAAGCACTGAGGCCCCACAGAGAAATGTCTCAATTCTATTACAAGTGCACATAGTGACCTGCAAGCTGATACTAGTATCTCTCACTTGTTTCAAGAGAGTTCTGTTTTCTAAAAAGTGTATTACTGACAGCCTTTGGATTATCTGCAAATCTGTCAATTTTGTGCATAACCTAAATCTTCATCTCAGAGTCTAGAGCAAATAAGTAAAAATAGATTTTTTTAAATTACAAAAGGATTTAAACAGGAGCTCTCTGTACACATTGAGCTTTTTTCCATAATTCTAAGACACTGGGGACGTTCCAAAAGCCTAGAAGATATGAAACAATGGATATTTATTTTTGAGAGTCAACAGACAACACCAATAATTGTAAGGGCCCATATCCTTCTTCTGATCTCATGCAAAATAATTTCAGAATCAACAAGCAGCTTGTTTTATAAGAAAGAGAAGAAAAATAAGTTAATTAAAACATGAACCTGGAGAACATCAGTTTTAAAATTTACACATAGATATAACTGAAAAGTGTAAGACTGTTATGAGTGCAAGGCATCTAACAACACTAACACATTCTGATTAAATAGAATTTTTAATGCTGGATACATTAAACTAATTTATAATCCAGCCACCTGAGCTGAAAAATGCATCTTGTAGCACAGAATCAGCAATGAAAGATGCATTCTCCAGGAAACACCACAGGGATAAGTTATCAGCTCACCATCTCACTATTTTTCCTAATGGCCTGATCAGGTGTGAAGAGAATGCAAAATTTGTGGGAAACCTTGCTAAGGAAGAAGATGAATCAGAGGAGCAGAGCAATCAGTTATCACTCAAAATTTCAGAGTGTAAGAAGAAAATCAGATAAGCCACATGGAAATGGAAGGTCCCACCTTAGCTAAAAAAATTGCAAGCTGTAGTAGTCAGAAAGATACTATCTTCTCTAGAAAGAAAGGCTTAAAGTTGTTTTAGAAAAGGAACCTAAAATAATTGACATTACAGTCACATGTAATATAAGACCATAATTGTGTTTAAGTCATTAAGACATGAAATCTTGTTAGAACAAGCAAGGCTGTATTATCCTTCTCCCTCCCATAATCAGTACAAGCCAATAATACCAAGCCACACGTAGCCCAGTACATAAGTTCCCAGTTTCCCTATGTTCTGGGAAAAACAGACAAATTATCCCTCAAGGCCTAGAAGCATACAGGTGTTATTTTAGGATTTTTTTTTATTGGAAGTACATTGTATGTTCGCAGAATTGGTTTTGTCCCCCCAAAGCTTTAATCCAGAAAAAAAAAAAAAAAAAAAAGTTCAGACATATCCATGTGGTGACTTAGAGAAGATGCAATTCATGATAGTAACAATAAACAATAATAATAATTAAAGAAGTAAAAAAAAAAAAAAGTACTAGAAAGTACCTGAGGACACCATAATCCTTAGAAGACACTGAAGGAATTTTACTTATACCATTGTTGTCTGATTTCTATACTAAAACTGACAGCAAGTTCAGTGAGGAAATTGAACAGGACTTTTAGCATCAGGATTTTCTCTACTCCAGCAGTTCTTCACACTGTCTACACATTTTTCTTCATCAACTTAATCATTACCATACTATTTTACTTCCCAACTGTGTAAGTTAAGTGTGCTCTGTATTTCTTCCTGTTGTGGAAGAAAAACTAAAAGCAAGAGTTTGAATAATCTCATCCTTTGTGGGTACCTACATATTAGATACATCTGACTGGACAGAATTCAGCAACACGGAAGTTATGAGACTTCCCTAACAAAATAATATACTGAATTACATTAACTTCACCTTTCTGTGGGCAGACCATTTATATGATTTTTCTTCATCTCACATACAGAAACATGTCTTTACAGGGAACTTCTTAATATCATTAGACAGGTTTGGTTTTGCTTTTGGGAGTGAGGGAGATAAGAAGAGATATAAAGAACAGAAAATATGAACAGCTGTTCAAAACTGGGAACTGAATTTGCTTTCCCACTACATTTTGTCCATTCCATTATTTCCCTTTCATGTGTTAGGATGTAACCCCCCATAGTCCTGTATTTCCCTCTGGGTTTTTTTCTTTTTTTTTTTTTCCGCCCTTCCCTTTTTTTTCTTCACAGAGCTTCAATGACCTTAATGTAACACAACACTTAAAAAGGGAATTGAGCTCCTTACAAAAGCTGCCTGCCTTCACAAAACAATACCATGAAACATGCCACCCAGGTTTACAGAATCCTTGCTATGAAATAGATCAGGAGGCTTTTATAAATGTTTATTCCCACAGCACGCCCTTAAGAAATCAGGCACAGGGTATTTTTCACCAAAGTATGTGTCACTAATATATTGTATATTCAGTTTCAAAATAACCTTTGTATGATGCAGAACAGTATCAGAAAAAAAGGTCTGAATTAACCTTTTGCATGAGGATGGGTACTACCAAAGTAAGTCACTGATCAGCGGACATGATCTGAGGTTAGAGAATACAATCACCTGAACACGAGCATACAGTAAATGTCATGCTGCCACAAAAGAGGCAGCTCACATACAGGGGTGTGTCGACTACAGACTCTAGCTTGCAAATAAAAAAAAAAAACAAACCCAAAAAACAGAACCAGAAAAACAACAACAACAAACACACACACACAAAAAAAACAACAACAAACAAAAAACAACAAACACACACAAAAACAAACAAACAAACAAAAACAAACAACAAAAAAAACCAAACAAAAGCAAGCACCAGGACATGTTGTGTCCTACAAGCTTTGAGAAGGTCCCACTAGGAATCCTGGGTCCTGTTTTCAGCACCACCTGTCAAGAAAGATTGGCATCAAATGGAGAACACTTGGAATGAAGGTAAGGTTTGGAAACCAACGTGTGAGAGACGTATTACCTGTCCACACATAAAAGGGTGCTACAAAATGGAAAGGAATAAATTGTTCTTTCTGTTAATAGTAGACAGAGTACAAAATAAGGGGCTGATACTGCAGAAAAGATTTAAGAAATAAAGTTAATAAAAAGGAGACCTCCTGGTGGTAGCGTTCTGACTGCTGATATGGCAAAATGAAGTCCTCATTGGCCCCAAACCCCAGAGATTAATTTATAAATTGTAGGTCAGCAGGCCAGTGTCAGTAATAAGGGGGTAAGATGGTACAACTGTAACCAAACCTCTCATCAAGTGCTGTTGATTGTACAGATTGCATTGTCTAGCTGTTTTTGACAGCACTTAATTGGTATCTACTGTAGTAGGTTTGCTGCCTAAATGCCACTGTGACATTTACTTCAAATGTAATAGTATTTTTTAATAATGTAACAGATACCTACCTCAATTTCACATTTAAGAAGCACAAGTGTCCCTTCATACTATGTAGTTTATACATTTAATAATTACATCAGGTAAAATTAATCTCATCCACCATTACATGCTTACTTAATATCTACATAATCACTCTGTTTTTCTTGCCATTTTTCTTCTTTAAAAGCTCATAATAATTTTTAACCTGCTACTTTGGTATCAAACTGAATAGCTAAAAAAAGTGTCAAGACACTTCACATTGTACATACTTAGTTCATAAATATTGACTGGTAGGTGTTCTAAATTGTGTTTCAAAAATCCAGCTTATAACCTTATAAAGAGCTCTTGCCATTTCAACTTCTGAGAGATGTCATCAGTCTTGACAAAACTGGCTGATTTGGATCTCTAGCTACTGCTAGATTCTTATATATATTGTGATAAAGATAATTTTTAGAAGATTAGAAAAAACTAAGTTGTAGGACCTCTTTCTGACACAGAATTTCTTATTTATCCACTGCTCTTAGATTCACGGTTCAGGAAGGCAAAGAAATGCACACCCGGAGATAGGCCTTCTAATAACCTTGTGATGCATGGGGGAAAAGCTGAAAATCTTCCACATTTATAGTGGACAGTTGATGTGTTAAAGAGCACCATTACAGTCAACTTGCTAAACTATTTCAGTTATAAACTATCAGATAATGTCTTGATACAGGTCTTAAATTGTTTTATTTACATAGGACCAATTCTCTTGGCTTTTGCTTTGGGGAATTTGGCACTATATTTATGCAAGGCAGTAAAATTTCCTAGTAATTCATATACACCTAACAGTTCATAGAAAACCTACTAGTTGATGTAAGTTACTGAAGTGTACCTCTATTTGTTGCATTTCCATAAGCATCAAACAAAAAGACTAGGCATACTAGGGAGACCTTACGATGCTTTGTTGACCTTCAGGATGAAAAAAAATAAAAATAATCCCATACTGTTGTTAAATACCACAGAGTTCTAAGAGAGACAAAATTTTTATGTTCTTTCTACTGTGATGACAGAGTGTCCTCTTTGCTGATAAATGCAGATGGATTGCCAGGTTTATGTGTGCAGATGAACACACACAGTCTAGGGATGTTCCTTTGTACTAGACCGGAGCAGCTGCTGCATTATGGGGAGTACAAACTTGATTCCTTCAACAGCCAGTGCAGTTTTTTCCCCTTGGGGCTGTGTTCTTGTACCATACAGAGCTGGTAGTGAAGCTCTCCTTATGTTTAATCGACAGACCCACACCTCCTGTTAAAGCAGCTCACTATTTTCCATAATAGGAAGAAAGCCGTGCTCTTAACCAATTAACTGCCTGCTACAACCAGGCAAGATTTTTAGCTTTTCCCTATCCAGCAGAAGGGTATTAAGAAAAATTTCTCAGTGTAATTTAAATAAACTAACCAGTGAAGAAATACCTTCTAGGTAGTCTGTAAAATAATTCATACACTCTTCATTTTCTTAGCTTAGCAGCTCTACTCCAAAATATACTTATCCTAGCAGCAGTAAGACCATTCCTAAACACTTATTTAAATAACCTTTTCACATATTTAAAGAGATACAAAGAATGTTCAGAGCAGCAAACCAACAGCCAGAAGTTGATTAACAGTGCTATTGAATCAGGAAGAAAAAGTTCTTAACCTTGGAAGAAATGCTGTTTTCTTAAACACAGTTTATGGAAAATACTTCCTGACCTGTTTAAAAAGCATCTTCTATGTGCTATCTGGCATTCTTCACAGACTTTAATTCATACCATTTTTCTTTCTTAATTCATGTTTTTTCTTGTTGGACTTCCAGAGTAGTTGTTCTGGGCTTTTTTTTGGCCATCTTTTGAGGTTGTTTTATTATTATTATTATTTTTGCTTTTTAAATTAAGCTACCACTCTTTTACTCCACCCACACCCCCCACTCCCCCCCCTCCGC
>JANHFX010003558.1:0-32062 GCA_027560015.1 Chloroceryle amazona | reverse complement strand
GAAGACAGAGAACAAAGGCGGCAGGAAGAAGAGGAGGGAGGTAGGAGAGGAAGGGGGCGGAGGGGAGGGAGGGAAGGAAGGAAGGAAGGAAGGAAGGAAGGAAGGAAGGAAGGGGAAGCAGCAGCCAAGTTAGCTGGACAGGGTTTGACCCCACCTCGGCATAGCACGGAGGGGCTTGGGTGGAAAGGCAGGAGGCAGCATCCCTGGGGGACCCCCTCCTGAGCCCCCAGCGATCACCCGAGCCTGGGTGCCCGTCTTCATTACATTCAGCTCCTGCCCGGCACACGAATCGCTCGCATTTTTCCTTCTTTTCCCTTTCCTGTTTGTTTTTTTCCTAGTTAATTTGCCAACCGAGCATCATTTCTCGGTAAAATTCAGTTTATCGGCTGCAGGATGCACCAAGCACCCCAGGACCTGCTGCAGTGGGACGGGGCATTTGCGGGGGCAGTTGGCAATTGCAGCTTTTTGGGAGATTTGGGAGATGCTCAGCATCTTGAGCCACTAAGTGTCATTTCCTTGGCTCTCTAGGGAAGTTTGTGGAAATTATTTTTATTGATGTGCTTCTAGTAGATTGTTTTGGCAGTTGCAATTTCCGTGTGACATATCCATCCTCTCCTCCGAAAATCGCGGCAAAGGGGAAAAAAAAAAAAAAGAGAGAAAAAAAAAGGAAAAGAAAAAAAAAGAAAAAAAAAAAGAGCCTTGACATTTATCCCCAGCTACTGCCGCTGCTCAGTAACGTTTAATTACAAAACTCAGCGGCGATGCCAGCCTGTATCGGTCATTAGAAACCTTTCTTAAAAATCTTGTCAGCCTGAGATGAGAACCAGATTTAATGGAGGCAACCACATACCTCCTGGTCTGCCAGCTGAAACCGAGACTATGCAAAAGAGGATAGAAATGCCAAATAAGCCACCGCATTTCCTTCCTAGCAACCAACCCCTTCAATTTTTGTCTTTTTTTTCTTCGTGTCCGTCTCCCGCCCCCACGGCCACCCCCCCCCCGCCTCCCTCCCTTTCCTGCCCTCCCAATCTGCCTTTGAGGAACTGGGCACAGTCTTCTTTATTTTTACAAGGTGCTTCGGGGAGAGAGAAACAAGTTTTGCCCAGGGGTGTTGATCACCCAATCGGTTTGTCTGGGTTTCTCGGTTGTGTTTTTTTGGGAAAGAGGCGATGAGATCTGCAGACGGCCGGTGTTGTCCTCGCCCCCCGACCTCCCAGTTCACTCCCCTGTCTCCCCGGACACCCCCCGGCCCCGGCTGTCCTTGCAGCGAGGGGACGCCAGGGGGCAAGAGGCGTTCACGAAGGCTGCATCCCTCCATCCTTCCATCCCTCCATCCTTCCATCCTTCGTTCCCTCCATCCCTCCTGCAGGGGTTTCAGCATCTCGCAACGGCAAAAGTCGTATTTCTTATTAAAAATAACAGAAACCCACAAAGCAGTACACATTTCCAATGCCTCCCCTACCTAATCTATGCGTGCACCTCTTGGGCACGGCAACGCACTGCCTCGCACGCAGCACAACCAGGCGGAAACGATATTGAGAAGCCTTGTAAAGAATAGCACAGTTTATTTAAACCAGCCATTAATCCTACTTACCTTGCTGCTATTTGGACCTAATCCTATTTCCTCCGTGCATTGTAAGGACAGTGAAACGACACATTTTTGTTCTCCTGGCAGAGGCTGGCCGGGAGGAGCACATCGCCGGAGCTTGGGCTGTTGCTGGAGCCGGAGGAGCGGGATGCGCTCCGCGGGCAGCAGCAGCTTCCAAAGGAAATCACTCAAGGGAAACTTCGCCAGAGACAAAAACCCACATTCAATTTCCTGACTACTGCTTTCCTCCTTGAGTTATTTATTTTGGCAATTGCGCATTCAATAAATGAAATATTCAATCAACTGACCCCCTCACCAGCTTGTATGATTCTTTCAAGGCTCCCTTTTTAAAATTTATTTAATTGCTTAAATAAACTACAGGGAGGGTTCCCATATTCCAGCTTTGCTTGGCAACTGGTGCATTATGTGGCTTATGAATTTTGCAGACAATGACACCCCCAGTGTGGCTGGAGCGGACCGTGCTCACGCAGACATGCCATTTCCTGGGCACATTGGACATTAAGGCAAAGTAGCGCTTATTCTTTCATCTTTATCACACCTTTTCCTTTCCCAGACTCTACCCCAAATACTGAGAGTTGGGATGTGAAGCTAATGCCAGAGATTTCACTGCAGAGACAGAAACCTCTTAAAATAATCAGATGGCAAAATACCAGGCTCACCCCCGAGAGCAGCGTTTGCAATATTCCTGCCTGGCATTTTATTCCCTGCTTTATCTCCCGGTATCACACAAATCCATACGCTGTGTATCATTTCTCTTTGAAATGCCATGAACTTGGTGTTTTAAATCGAACCACTTTTTTCTCTCTCTTTTGTTTTTTCTTTTTTTTCTTTTTTTTAGCTGCAAAACAATGGAGATTGTCAAAGGGCCCCGGGTTGAGCTTTTCTGTGTGTTCACAAAGCGTTAAAGCTTTATCGAACAAACCAGCTCTGTCTGACCCCTGCCAGACAAAAGGCAACTTCCATTTTCCACCGCAGAGGAGAGGGGCAGAGGGGGACATGGAGGGGATGTACAGTAGGGCTGGGTGAGCCTGGGGCCATGGGGTGCCCTGAGACAGTGGTGGGATGCCCTGTCACCCAGCCAAGACCCTGGTACCACTGGTCTTCGTTATTTCGGAGGTACTGCTGATGCACTCAGCTTCGTGTAGGTGGGGGACATGGTGCCAGTGCAGCCAGAGTAACGGCAGCCCTGTATGCGGGCAGCTCTGGGGGCTTGGCCACAGCTTTTGGGTAGTGCTGTGCTGCACTGAGCCTTAGTGCACCCACTGCAGGCAGAGCTGCACCCACCCAGGGCAGTGCTGCACCCACATGGATAAGGCAATGCTGCCCAGTGCCATGCGCACCCCAGTGCCACCCTCCCAGGACACAAGCCCATCTGATCATGCCCTTCTCAAACACCCTATGCCATATTCTGCTCATTCCCTACCGCGCCTGTGGCTGGCTGGTGCCTGCCACATCTTGCTGTGTATGCCCCAACTTCACCCACATGTGCCCTGCCCCAGAAGTCACCACCTAGCATGGAGCAGACATGTGCCACAGGACCACGCTTCCCTTCCAAGCCAGAGCCCATTCTGATGTCCAGCCAGAGACACTAATGAGCCTCAGCTAAATGAATATGCCCCTCCCATGTGAGTGGTCCTGGATGCTTTGAATTTCTCCTCAGGGCTCTGCAGAGACCAGAATCACTCCATCACTGCTAAGGTCCACCCCGATGATTTATCTTTTCTATATTATTTTTTCTTATGGCTTTTGAAAAAGACAGGACCATCTTGTTCTTCTTGAGCTGTGTACCACCATGAAGCATTGATGGGAGAAATGATCAGAGTGGTCAGAAATGGTCAGAATGGTAAGGCAGGGGGACAACAGTCAGACGAAGAAAGCTGTAAACAGTGGGGGCATCTACATGAGCTTGGGATCTGGGTTGCCCATATGGAACCCCAATTAATGTCCAGCTCCTGGTCCAGAAGAATGTTGATCTTCTGTAGGCATAGCGTTGGTGACATCACTATGTGGTGTCCCAGACACTCTTCCAGTAGCACCAGTCTCTGCTAACCACCACCACAGCTTGTGCATTTGCTCTCACATAGACTCCAACATGGAGATGCCGGACTAAATCATGTCCAGAATGTCTGCAGCTTTGACAAAAGTCTAAGCAACATTTCCTCCAGCTCCAGCAGCAGCCAGGTAGCAGATGAATCATTTTATTGACAAGCGTGGTGATCCTGTCAGCAGAGACATGTGTCTGGAGCACTATGAAGCTGAGTGGTGAGAACAGCTTATTACTGCATCTGCTGGCTCAGATCCATTGTGTCATCTTCTCCTATGAGAGGACAAGCACAGGGACATCCTTTGATGGCACCTGGGGCTGCAGGCTACTCAGCGGTGAGTAGGAGAAACCCTCACCTCCCATGTGTTGTGCTTTGGAGTTTGCTGGTGAAGTCCACACTCTTTCTCCCTTGGGTCTGGTAATTTGAAGAGACCCTCCTGCCCATTGCCCATCTCTATCCCCCGAGCAGCAGACCAGCACCAGCACTGCCACAATGGCAAAGATCACCTTTCTGTGGGTACATCATGTTCTTGCAGTGCCAAAGCACCTGTTAGTTTCCAATCCTGTTCATAAAATGTTCATTTCCAAGAAGGAAGCTGGGACCATGCTCAGCTTTGGGTGGTGGGCACAGGCTGCTCCCCCCGCTGCCAGCAATATTTTGCATTACTCATTAAGGGAAGCTGGCACTCAACTTTGCCGTCAGTGGAGATTTGTAAGTCTGATTATATTCCTAAGCATATGTTTGGAAATGAGAAACAGCTCTCTGAAGTCAGTGGAATTGCTCTGATTGAAAATCTAAAGTCAAGAGGACGCAAGCCTGGCTCTGTCTAAGGTCCCACTAGGAAGACCCAGAGGCAGCACCAGCTTTGGGCACTGCTGCCACAGGGGAGAAGCTGAACAGAAACCAGAACAAACATCTTTGTTATGAAAATCCCTTCATATCACAGAAGTGTTGTGTTGGCATTTTTAAAGTTCATAAACAATGAACCAATTACCTGGGTGGGCAGGTAATGCCTGGTACCTTTCTCAGGCTATTTTACATGGTTTAGAGGACAATCCTAAAGCAAAAGGGAATCTCATTGAACTCAGAATGCACCAGGTATTTCTACCAGCAGATGGTTGGGTTTGAGTGCTGGAACAAGTGGCCACAGCCGAGCAGCAGCAGTGAAGGGTTCACATCGCATTGCAAGGTTCAGCTCTTTGTGTTACTGGGCCAAACAAATCTTTCTGAATGGGAGCCATAATTTCATTCCCAAAACCACATGGTTCCCAAGAGCACATCACTTATTTTGGGACAGCACCAATTCCCAGGAGTCATTCATATTTGCCTCGCATAAAACTGCTGCAGTAGAGCAATGACTCCTACCTGTGAAGCTTAAATCAGTGAGAGATTTGAAATCCTGGAAAGGCAGGTGGGTCCTTTGGTTGCTCCACATTAGAAGCAACAGGCGATGAATGCCATAAAACATTGCCTGTGCAGGGTCACGCCTTTGCAGCAGTCACACGTACACCCTTTGTATTCCCTGATGTCAAACGCACTGGCACTCAAAGCTAGACCACAAAACAATGCTTGGAAGAAACACCTTTGCATTGCATCCGTGCACGTTTTCACATCACACAGAAGATGTTGCTCACACAGCAAGGACCTGACCCACCGGGGCCTGAGACCAGCAGCCCAGAGCTGCCTGCATGTGATGCCTCCTGGAACTTCTGCCCTGGCTCTTTACTCACCCACAAGTCTGGGGCTGAACCCTCTGGTGGGAGGTAAATCACAGGCACGTGGCTGGAATTACTCCCATTTTACACCCGCATAAGGGATGGGGGAATCAGGCTGACTTTGTGTAACTGGGACAAGAGAAAACTCTATTTAAATTCTACACCCCATCAGTGAATCTTGCAGCAGCCTAATTTTTCTATGAATAATGCCTTGGGCAAGGCTTGTGTGGCCCAGAAAAGGAGAAAAAAGTTTGATTTTCCTCTATCCTGTTTATCTGAAACCTCCTTCTAAATGGCTGGTGAATCTTGGGAGGTTTGGCTCGCTGGTGGCCAGATTGGAGCTGAGATGCTAGAGAGGGCACCCAGCCAGGGAGCATCAGCAACCCTTGAAGCAAGGAGGGTTTGGATACGGGGAGTCAAACACTTGTGCAATTAAACCGGAGAGCAAAAATAATAAAAAAAAATGTATAAAAAACTTAAAAAAAATTAATTGAGTAACCTCAAATTACAAATCAATTTGAGGAAATCCCAACCTAGCTGCAGACACTCTGTGAGCAGTTAAAGCTAAACTCATTGAGCAGACAGCTCTAATTAGCACACGGTGCCGGCTTGCTCCAACAAGCTCCGCGCGGCTTTCTCCATGTCAGATGTGCTCAGTCCTGAGCTGTGACATTCATCAGTTTGACCCAAAACACATTGAAGGCCGGATGTCACTGCATTGAAATCATTCAGGGGCTGAAGGAAGTCAAACTACGAATTTCTTCGCTCCAACACCTCTGTGCTGCCTTGTCCCAGCCACCCCGGGCTGGTATCTGACCTCATTCATGCCAGTGCAAATCTGCAATAACTTCATGTTAGCCACAGGGTTTATTGCAAATTGTCCTTGTGCAAAGAGACCAAAACCTGGTTTATAAAGTTGCCTTCTTTTCCCTCATTCCCCTGCAAGAAACCCTTCTGCAGCCGGAGTCAGTGGGACAGCTTTCACCTCTTAACTTAAAGAGAATTGCTCCCAATTCACACTGATGGAAGAAAAGGGCGAATCCATTTCCTTTCTAATAGTAGCGTTGCTTTGGTGGTGCAGGATTTAGCCCTTCAGATTGCATGAGGATTAAACTTTCGGTTTTGTGAGGAGCCCAAAAGAAGACAAATGCCCAGGACCCCACTGCAGCAAGGCAGGTCTGGTTACTGGAAGAAGGGGATGAAACAGTGCACCAAAAAAAAAAAATAAAAAATTCAGCTTTAGTGAAAGATGTGGTGTCTTTCTTCTCCTGGTGCTGTAGAGATATGTGGCATTTTCCTTGTAGAGAAGTGTGTTTTTCCTTCGGGAAAGGCTGAAAGACTATTTAGGTAGTGTATTATTTTAGACATATTTTGCATTCCTGCTCTCCCTCAGAGAAGGAAGCTGCTTTCTCCCACTTCTGCCACACTCCTTTATTCCCCTGTACCAAACCACGTTCGATCAAACACGTGGGAGCAGGTCCTTGTCCTAACGCACACACAAGAACCCATAAAGCTATGCTGATTCATACCTGGAGGTTTACACCTCCATCACAAAGTTCTGCTTTTTCTTTAATATTCATCTTAAACCCCATCCTTCCTCAAACCTTTTATCCTTTTTTAACTTGATGCCTTCCACTGGGAGACATTTTCCGATCTCTCCATTGTATCCACTTGCGGGTACCTGGAGCCCAGATCAGATTTAGCTCTGTTTGCATTGCGTGTGGCAATGTACTGGGAAAATGCAGGTAATATTGTCATGGCCTAATATTTCTTGGGCTGCGCTGCTGTAAGGAGAGCTTGAAATCTTCCCACTGTACTGAAAGCGTCGCTGTAGTGGTAGCGGCTGTTGCTCTTCCTTATTGAAGTATTTAAATGAGGCAGCATTGGTGGGGAGGAAGAGTACTTTTTATTAGATTAATTGGGGTAATTGCATACAACAGAGAGTCTTTGGGGTCTGCAGCTTTCAGATCTGAAGGAAAGTGCAATGCACCTTGTCTGCCTTTTCAGCTATAATAAAACCTCCTCTACCCTTCCAAGTGTAATAAAAGGTATTCCTCTACCTACGACAGCCGTGCCTGGGAAGCCTTTTGCTCACCAGTTGTGCCGGGGTGGCTCCTGTAACTCGGTTGTGAGCAGATGGCTGGCACACATTGCCCAAGTGTGGACACGGGCATTGCAAATGTGACCCCCGAGCCTGTCACATGGGCTGCCCTTAGAGCTGCCGAGAGAGGTAAGTGCTTTGAGGGCATGAAGCCCCTCGACAAAAGTACATCAAGCAGATGGCTTCTCAGAAATACTGGTTTTGGTCCAGCGACAAGGAAGACTACAGGTAAGGAACTCCCCTGCAGATGTCCTCGGTGAAGGGGTGAACTCCATCCCCAGTCTCCCCTCACCCTGGTGAAGGGGTTGGGAAGACACCCAGGAGCTGGCATGTCCATCCTGTGGTTGTCCTTACAGCTCCTAGGGAAGGCATCTGCACCCAGAGCTGCCCTTACAAGCCAGGTGCAGCTCAAGTAATTTCATAATGGGGTTCAAGCAAACAGTCGCAGCTTGTGGAGCCATCATTCACTTTTTCCTATCCAGGAAAAGGCTTCCCCAGAGAACGGCAAGCTTTCTGTTGACCCCGTATCTCTCAGGGTATTCACCGTTGCTCCATTCCCCAAAGGCTGTTGCAATCATTTCTGCCCAGATTTATTTCATTTCAGTAATGTCTCTTGGGTTTCATCTCTATTAAATTGTTTGGACATTGGAAAATAGGATTTGCCCCACTTATCTGTATCTCTCTCCAGTATACATGTCTCTCTGTGAGCTTGTCACCCTTGTCCTCCACAGGGTCTGTGGAAAGAAACAAGCCTTTCTGGTGTCGACTCAGATGTCTACAGGGAAATGAGCAGTGCTGCAAACTTGGTGCCACTGAGGAGACAGCCCGGGGTGACTAGTTCCAGTGTATATGATTCCATGCGAGGAGAGTAATCCCAGCTCAGGTTATTTTCCTTCCTATGTTGGGTATTTTACTTCTCTATAATTTTTGAGTTGAAAACCAAGTTAAGCAAGTGCATGTAAATCATGGAAATGGCTACATGAAGGAGACAAGACACTATTCCAGATTTTTTCAGTGTTGTGCTTGGATATACCCTACAGGTCTCCTTTGAGTTGAATTATGGGAGAATATTCCCAGTTTTCGTTTCCTAAAAGCCATGTGTTGGAGGAAAAAATGCAAAAATAAATGATGGCTTTCAAATATATCAAGTGGGAACCAGTCTTGGACATGGGAGTGCAAAAACCCGGTTGCTACATTAACCTCGTGTCTGAAATGTGTTTAGCAATGAGGCATGTTTTGGAAATAGGAAAGAATGAAGTTGGATGTTATTCTGCTTGGAAATAAGGGCAACGGGGATAGGATTTTACCTGTTTAGAAAGAAGACCCTGACGCTTCTGTATATAGTGCAATGTCTTTTCAAAGAAGTCATGTTACTGGGTGGTCTGACTTGTATTGCCTGTGTTGACATAGACCACATTTGGCTCTAACAGCAACAGTGGAATTGCTGGAGGATGGGTCTTTTTTTAAGATAATTTCTTTTTTTTCAAATATATTTGAAGTGCAGCTTATATTAAACTGGGTAATAATTAGTGAAAAGACTCCTATCTAATGCTTAGATTATTACAAGAGCCTGAGGCAATTCTTCAAGGTTTGTAACAGACATAGAAATCAATGCTTAATGTTAAAAGTGATCCTGGAAGGTGTTTATTGAGAGTGATTTTTTAATATAAAGTGTAAAGATTCGAAAAATATTTTTATTCTTAGTGTTACTTCTGGTGATGACCAGGGAAAATGTGTGATATCATCAGGGAAAAGTATTACCATAAAAGCTGGTGTCAAATATCCTTTTCACTTTTTTAATCGAAATACCAGTTAAAACATCCTACTCATAACAGAGCATTTGTCTGTTGTGGACAATGTTCTTCACTGCCATGACTTTTTGCCTCATCTCATGCTAGATTCCTACGAGTATAACTTCTCCCTGTGCATTTCCAAGTTTGCATGTCTACTAACCACGAGCAGCATTTCCCTCGGGCAGTTTGTCCCTGCCGCTGAAGCACAAGCTCCAGCACTCAGTGAGGACCCGTAGCCAAAGTCAGCAGACATTTAAGTTTGGTCCAGAATAGAATGTACCCATATTCTTTATCCCCCTGGTACAACGTGTTATGTCTCACTATCAGCTGGACAATGGCTGTGTTTTTCATTACCCCTGGGTATGCACAGTACCTGTGGTTTCATCTGTGTTGGTTCATCCTATTCAATTAGAAAACAAAGTTTCACAGCATGATAATCTATGTGCATCTTAAAGAAGCTCGGGGTGGGAAGTTTTGGCTATCCAGTGTAGACTTTGAACCTTCTTAATTTACAGTTTCCCAACTCCATCTCCTTCCTTCTGTGCTTGAATCCATCCCTGCTGTTTTGCCTACTATGTCACATTATTTTTACGGTATTCAGCCCAGAGGTGTCAATGTTGAAACAACAGCACTGGCATCAATTTGATCATTCTAAATTTCCATAGAAAAGCCTTAGGATATGAGACGATGATACACAATTAAAAATGCTTTTCACTGAAGAGAAAAGAGTTATCCAGAGCACTGCCAGCAAGAGTTGGAAAAATGTCATCTTGTGCAGGGCTGGGTGACGGGTGATGTGCCTAATGCTCCCCTGCCTGAGGGACAGGAGAAGGAGCAGGTGTCCTGGGATCCAAGACCAAGCAAGAAAGACATTAAAGAAAGCTGAAGCCACTGCAGCTCTAGTTTGCTTCAACAGCAGAACCACTCTATGCTTTCTTCAGTGGCTTCCACCGTGGGGGGATGGAGACACCCACACCTGGACATTGAGGACTGGGTGAAACCAGCTGTCCCCTTGCTGCCAAGCCAGATGTGACACACAGGAAGCTGGAGGTCCACCTCTGCTGACTTCTCTTACCCATGGTGAGTTGTGCTGGCCCCATCCACTGCAGGATCACTGCTGCCTGTGGTGCACGCGCTTGCACTGCGGTGTTTCTTGAAGATGGCAGAAAACTGACGGATCAAAAGTTTAGCCCAGAGGCTGCTGTCAGTTTGCTCAAGCAAATAACTTCATAACAGTTTTCAGAGATCAGTGGGATCTCCATGGGCAGAAGGGAAACATAAATAAACAGGGAAGGTTTTTTTGCAGAGAAAGGTTGGCCTCCTAAATAAATGTAGATGGGGAAATGAAAGGGGGATAGGGCTAGGAGGGACAAGGGAGCAATGGGGCCGGTGCTGGGCTGGGGCAGGTAAACAGGAGCAGACCCTAAGCCTGCCACTGAGCACTGCAGAGTCAGACCCCTGTACTGCTCAGGCTGCTGAACCATACCAGTTCCTCTCTGCTGGGCATCCTTCTATCCAGGGAGGAAAATATCGTACTTGAAGCTATCAGAGTTGCTGTCAAACCTCTGAGCCTTCAAACACACAAACCTGGCCTTAGTGAGGGCTGCCTCGAGGCTTGTTCCCACCAACAGAGCTGCAGAGGCCAGGAAGAGCACCATCAACATGCTGGAAGGCTCTGTTCAGAAACCTCATGAAATGACCGTAGCCTATGGATGCCTCATTTCTGCTGCTGCTGGTTGGAGATGTTTGAATGTACATGGAAACAGTAAAACATTGGGTTTACCTTCTGCACCACTTCAGTTTGCCCAGCTCCCAGGCTTGGTATGGGCTTTAGGTCATATAAACAGTGCTAGTGCCTGGTGTGGTTCCTCAGTAGCAATATAAGCCAGCGATACAGAGGACATTCACATCAAATACTGTCTGAGATCAGGACATGGTGAATGGCCATGGGTAGGGTCACTGGTGGCTCTCTGGACCCCACAGGCTGCAAAACCATGGATTCTGCAAAGAACACTGTGGGACTGACCTGCTCCTTTGGATTACTGTCTGCTTGCTCTGTAGAAGACAAGAATGGACTGACAGCAGGCCACAGCTTCACATGTAGCTCAGTCACTTCAGCTTTGAAAGTATGTCAACAATGTTGGAAACAAGAATGTTGGCTCTTCAAAGCTAAGCTCCATGTAAATGTGCATGTCAGCATATTCACTTTTATGGATCTGATTCTCCCAATGAAGGAAACAGACAGGTTTTAGAGTAGTCTGAAGATTTTAGGCTGTGGATGCTTTTCTACACCTCCTTGATGTGCAAGCAGCAGGTCTGCTTTTGCAGTGTCTTCCAGTGATGCTGCTGTTGGCCAGAGAAAATTTCAGCCCAGTGTTGGTTAAAAGTAAGGGTGGCCAGACTATGTTTCCCGAGGAACATTGTCAGGCTTTCTTGTCACGGTCATGCCTCTTTGTGCCACAGGTCCCTAGAAGGGCTTGACCCAGCGGCTGAATGTTTGGCTGAACCAAGAGAGCAGTTGTTCTTTGTACAGGTTCATTTTGTAGGTGATCCACACAAAGGCTTGAGGATCATGTGGACAGTTGCTGGTGCTGGGGTTAGTGAATGAGACTGAGAGCGAAGCTTATTTTGCTACGCTACACCACCCAGAAAAAGCCGGGCCAGAGCCCTAAGTGTCTGCTGAGGTGACAAGAGCTGTCTGCAAGGCACCTGGTACCTAGGCACGAGAAACTGTGTCTGAACATTTTATCCTGGCATCCAACAATTCACAAAACCAAGATGAAGAGTTTTACACCAACTGTTTTAAAATGATCTTTATTGCAATTCAGACAGACATCTTCCCTCTGCCAGGCCACGGGTTTAATAGACACACTGGGCTTACACCTGGGCTTACCAAGGATCACTTGTAAGCACCATGTGACAGACTTGCCACTTTTATTGAGACAGAGAAGAAATCCCACTTGCTGGAGCCACTGTCAAAACTTCCCCCCCCCTTTAAAGTATTTTTGTAACCACTCAACTTTTTGTCTTGGGAGTCATGGGAAGGGTAGGACAGAAAGGGAGAGGATGGCCGAGAGGTGACTTTCCCAGGAATGCTGTGTTAATGATGCTCTGTTCATATGATGATTTGGAGTAATGTGAAACCTCAGCATTTCTCTTCCTTTTTTTTTTTTTTTCCCAATCTTATATTGTGAGGGTTTTGTTTAGTTTCTTCTTTCCTCCCTATACTTACAAAAGGCAAGTGCTGGTTGAGACTTAAGGTCACACTCAGGACATGAGACAGGGAATGACCTAAGAGCAGATGACTTTAGGCTTTTCACTTTGGAAGCCCAGACATGGATTTTTCAGTTCCGCTGTGCTTCAGATGGTCTGGAAGTGCAGAGGTTTATCTAGGGTTTGGGGAAGTAGGAGGATGCAGATGTGATCAGGTCCCAGTCCAACCTCCTTCTCACATCCTCCCAAGAAAACAGACTCCAGTCCCTGGGCAGCCAGCAAGGGGGACACAGTAAAGAGCACTGGCACTTGTCTTGGGCTGGCTCTAGAGTGGAGGTCTCACAATTTCCAGACTTTCATGAACGTGGGTAAGAATCCTGTGGGGCCATGAGGTGGAGAAAATTCTCCATTTTTGCTCCTGCCCTCCTTTGGTGCATGGTGGTGAGAGGGCACTTTTCAGCTTGAGTGATGGTCTCAGACCTTGCCTTGATGTCAGTGCTGGGCTTTGATGCCACCACAGGGCTGAGTCGCAGGTGGGGGTCAAGGGCAGGCTACTGATTGTGGGTTGCCAAGCAGGCAAGATGGGCAAGAGGGAGCTCTGGCTCCAAATGTTGATCTGGAGATTTGGCATCCTTAACTTAATTCCAGGTTTGACCTGTAAGGACAAAGACACCACATGCCTGGCAGCGACTGTGCTCTGCCTCGGTGCCAGGCTGCCAGTGGGGGGCTTGTTCTTTTTTCCTTAGGGTTTTATTTTTAGGTAGAGACCAGAGACACTGGAAGGCTCCGACGGCGCAAGGAGGCGCAGGCAGAGCTTTCACCCTCTAGAGCAGACAGCATTTGAATATGTGATTCCACAAGAATGTGTTTTGCTTACAATTGCATAGCTTAAGGCTTTTAGAGCAAATGCTTCTTAATTGCTTGGTTGTGTCATAACACACCAGCAAGGTCTTCCCTGACCAGATGATTGTTGTCGCCATCATCATCATTCCACTGCCCCATGTAGCCCTGGCACATGCAGGTACCATTCCACCTGGCGTTTTCTGTGGATAAACCATAGCACTCTGCATCCCAATGAGTTTACAGTCCGCAGAGCTAGATAGATGGGAGAAGGGGGCTGTTACCTACTTTTTATGATTAAGTTACAAATGACAAATGGAGCCACTGCTCCATTTGTCAAGGTCATCTGGCAAGGTCACTGCAGCACCACTGTTCAACTAATTAGTTCGCTACCTGAAAACATATATCTAGTGCCTACGGATCCCTGAGTAAATCATCTGAAGGAATATCAGCACTTCATTTTGTGCCGGAGTTCAGAGGACATCCATCATTCGGAAATTGGATTTGCATTAGTTTGGTCTCACTCTGGGCAGCATGTTTCCTCAGCGGCATGGCCGCTCACCAGAGTGGTGGCGCTCAAGCAACTCCAGCTCCTGCGGTCCAGCTCTTTCTGGATCATTTAAACCTCTTGGTTTGCACTTCCCCTGCCTGGAGCTGTTACGTTTGTCAAGTGATTGACATCTTGAGGAAGATTTAATTGAACAAGCCCTCTCAGAGACAGTCTTCTTGGGACTTGCATCCTTTTCACTCAGCTTCTGGGAGCACATGTCAAAAAGGTTATGAGCAAATTTCCCACTTGCTAAACCTGACGGGTGACTGATACCACGCCGTTCATTCTCATTAGTGTTAGGAAAACACCACGGGTGTTACCTGAATATTTCTGGTCTCTGCCTGCATACACAATAACCACACTGATATTGCATCCCTCTTTTTCAGGACAAACGATTTGATTTATTACCTGGTATTTCAGTCTGTTCTTGAAGATCACCATATACTATCCTCACGGAGAGCTGGATAAATATTAGGACCACAAATACTTAACAAAGGAATGTCCACACTCAGGGAAGGGTCTGTGGCACTGCTTTTTAAACATCTTTGCTATACAGTAGCAGCTGCTCTCTTAAACCTGCTCCCCAGCAGCAACCCTGCTGAACTCAATGAAGTCCTGTCAAACTGATGCTTTAACATCATTTCACATTTTGGTCATTGAGGCATTTCAAAACCATTGAACAGGTTTAGTGTGATTATGTGAGAAATGGGCATGTGTGAGCCTCATGAAGTTCAATAAGGCCACATACAAGGTCCTGCACCTGGGTTGGTGAAACCCCTGACACCAACACAGGCTGAGGGATGAAGAGATGGAGAGCAGCCCAGCTGAGAAGGATTTGGGATACCAGTGGATGAAAAGCTGGCCATGAGCCAGCAATGTGCACTCGAAGGCCAGAAAACCAACCTTATCCTCAGCTGCATCAAAAGAGGAGTGGCCAGCAGGTTGAGAGAGATGATTCTGTCTCTCCACTCTGTTCTGCTCTGCTGCCATGAGACCTTCTCTGGAGTACTGAGTCCACAGCACTGGGGCCCCCAGTGTAAGAAAGATATGGACTAGTTAGAGCAAGTTCAGAAAAGTGATGCAAAAATGATCAAAGGGCTATAACACCTCTCCAATGAAGAGGTGAATAAGTTTTTTACAATAAGGGTAGTGAGACACTGGGATAGGTTGCCCAGAGAGGTTTCAGAACCCCCATCATTGGAAGTGTTCAATGTCAGGTTGGATGGGGCTTTGAGCAACCTGATCTAGTGGAAGATACCCCTGAACATGGCATTGGGCTTGGACTAGATGATCCAATCCAAACCATTCTATGAATCTATGTTTTTAATAAACTAACCAAAGATATTTATCAGGCAGGCCCAAATCTACTAGCTTGGTGGCCAGGATTCCAGCCAGGATAGAGCTGAGGGTTCCTGCCCAGCAGAGCTGAGGGATGGTGGACACTTGTGATGCTCCCAGACCTCCATCATTTCCTCTTTCCTTGAGAATTAATCTCTTTTATGAAACCTGGCATTGAAATGACTCCCTTATACAGCAGATTATTGTTGTAATTAGCAACAGGATAAATAAGACTGTATTGAGTATTACACTAAACTTCTCCTTTATTCTGTCAGTGAAACTTATTTTTTCCCTTATTGCTTCTTCCAAACAGTCATGAGACTTTTGTAAAGAGAATATTTTCACAAAAAGCTGTTGGCAATTGCTCTTGAAAAGATTCTTACAGTTACTTAATACTGTGAAAGGGCAAAACGAAATGCTATTGAAATGTATTTTCATGCTAAATTAGAGTAATGAAACTTCCTCTTAATGCTCTGACAATGAAACTGGGGACAACTCACTTTACCCAGGTAAACTGTGCAGAGGCCAAGCAGCTCCTCAAACATGAGAAATGGAGGTTAGCAGTAGATATATTTCTTTTAATATGTTAGATGGTTGTTTGCTTTAAAAAAATAAAATAAAATAAACCATCACCCTTTTATTATTATTATTATTATTATTACAGTCTACTTCACTTGTAAACCAACTTTTAAGGTGTCACAAGAACAGGAAACAAAGGACTCTTTGGTGGGAATGAGGGCAGCTCTTGGCTCCCAGAGGAGAACAAAGCTGGTTACAGGTTGAGGGTCCCCAGCATGAGGAGCACTGGGGATGGACTGTGTCCAGTGAAACGAAGTAATGTTGTTTGGGCATCACAAAGAGACAGAAGATACCACAGTTTTGTGGTACAGAATTATTGGATTTCTTCAGGGTATTGATGCTGCTGCACTACTGCATCTACCATCATCCCAGCTCCTGAAATCACCGAAAGCCCACAAGCCTTTTTCAGAGAATGGCTGCTTGTATAACTTGCATGCTTATATAACTTGTATAACTTTAATCTTGTACAACTGATTTTATTTTTTTCTCTTTTGAGAAGGGGTTTTAAACAAACCCTTTCTGCTGTGGAAAACCATTAGTTCAGGTAATGCTATGTCTCTGAACAGAAAGCCCCAGAGCTAGAGATCTGAGATGTTATTTTCTCCATGGCATGTGCCCTTGTGCTTCCGGATTGCATGGCTCTGGAGCAGCATGTGGCCAGGCTCACCATATGTGCTGCGGTGCCCGCACATGGAGCTGCTCTTTCTCCTCACAGCACTGCCCCTGCCCCTCCTCGCTCCCGCAGGCTGGAAGGGTGCCGGAGCACCACTTCAGCGTACATCCTATAGCTTGATCATCATAAGCATGTTAAAATGAGACCTCGATTCTTTCCCTTTGACCCTACCAACATCTACTGTCTTCAAGGTTAAGTTTGCAGAAGCGGGATGCTCAGTCTGGTGGTATTTCTCCTGCAATTTGCTCCTTTAAACTTCCTTATCTTATTCCTACAGAAAATAACCTGGAGTTGAGAGAAGAGAAATAGGGTTGGGAAGTTGAAACACTGAAGGAAGAAGACAGGTGGAGGAGAGTTGCAGTGCTTTCCAGCAGAGTAAATACAAATAACCACAATGAGGATTGGGGATCTCAGCAGTCACAAGTCAGTGGTATCTCCCAGGTACACGTATTCCAGTATAAATGCTAACAACTCACCTTCAATGTCTGTATGTGTGTGGTTTATATATAGAGGGATGCATTTATATATATGGTGGTTTGTGCTGGTGGTTTATATATGTGTGTGTGTGGAGATATGTGTGTATATATGTACACATACATGCATTTATTTTATATATATACACACATACGTGGCATATACATACACGTCTGTATATGTACATATGTATCTTCTCTCTCCTGGATGATGTCCAAAGAAGACCACTTCTCTTCACCAAACATGGTCCATTCCCAGTACTCCTAGTGCTGGGACCCCTGAACCTCATTCGCCACTGGGAGCCAAGAGTTGCTTTCTTCCCCCCACCTTGTAATAAAAGTTAATTTTCAGGTGAAGCAGAATATAATATTATTTTAAATATTTGGTTTTCTTTAATGCAAACGACCATTTAAAATATTGAAATATACCTAAAATATACCTACTGCTATATATAGATATAAACCACCAGCCCAAACCATGACCCTGTGGCATATGACAAAGCATCTCGCCCAGCTCAGCGATGAACAACTATCCTGATTATTATTTCACATTTCAGAGCACCTAACCTTTCATCAGATGTTTATTTTCCTGTCGTAATGCTCACCTGAGGCTACGTAAACCTCACTGAGCTGCCGCTGTCTGTCTTAGCAATGGGAATATAACTTAATGATTCACTCCTCACCCGGACCAATGTGTCAGCCCCTTCTGATTGCACAACTTGTTTAACCTCTTAGGAATAGGAGCTACCTTGACACCTGATGTGTCACATCAGCTATCAGGATGCAAGAGAGAGATCTGGCTGCCCCATCTCCATAAATCCTTGATCTCTGTTGCAGGGCTGTCACTTCTCCCTGCAGAGATCGTAATTTCGGGTTTGCTTTGAGCTGGCTGCAGCACACCTTGGGTTTGATATCTTCATTGGAAGCCAGAGTCTTTGTGCCAGCCCTACGTGACAGGATGGTGTTGCTATGACTGCTCACGCTGACGTTGCAAGATGTCCAGCCAAGGACTTAAAGCCTTTGCAGATGCTTTTTAATGAAGCCTTGTAGCAGAGCTATAAAGTAAACAAGCATTGCTATAGGCCCACGCAGACACAGAGAGGAGGTATCTGCTGGCAGAGACCATGCCTTAAGGTCACATGATTGAGTAGGCTCAGTGTCCTTCCCCAGCCATTAGAAAACACTTTCATTTAACCAAATTGCCACTTCTGTAGAAGCAAAGTGGCCATAAATAATAGCATTAAAGCCTCAAGATCCATGCTGCTGCTCTAAATGCAGCAGGCGGCAAGGGAAACTCACTGCTGCCCATCCACCTCCACATCAGGGCATGTCCCACCTCCTTCTGTCCTGTGAAAAAACCCTGGAAAACTATCCCAGCCTGAGAAAATCCCACTTTCCAAGCTGGGAAATGCCACTTATCACAAGAACACTTTTTCCCCATCTTTTCACCCATCCAGTTTTCACTGGATGGCCTTGGGGTTTTGGGGTAAAAGTAGCACCAAGGTAGTCCCTGCTTTTGGGCTGAGGCCTCTGGGGCAATTCAGCACCATCCCAGACAAAGGGAGGCTGCCTCTGCCCCACCATGGACATGGCAAGGGTGGCTGCCCCACAATGGGACTCAGCCCTGTCCCCAAAACAACACAGAAGGACCCCACATACCATCATCATGCAGCCTGGTGTACAAGGACCAAGCCACTACCAGTTCAAAGGGGTTATCCTATAGAACTGCTGGCTCCCAAGCTATATAGGTGTGTGCATTCAGAGGTCTATATAGGGAGAGTTATACGGCATAAATACATGCATCCAAGTATTAAAACAAACAGCAGAAGACATTATAGCTTAAAAAGCCCCAATCAAAAGAACCACCTTTCTATGTCACTGCAACAGAAAGCAAACAGCCTAACACAATGCACATGGAGGCGATGCCACCATTTTGGCCTAGCAGCAATGACATTCCCAAAAACATTTGCTCAGGCACTCCACGTCCCCAGGAGAAATCATCTGGGATGGTCTCATGTTGGACACTCAGGCAAGCAAGGCTGAGAAAACCTGAGACCCTGGATGGATGCTGTTGCCAACCTTCCCACTCGCTGTGTTTAATTCAGGAATCCAATTATCTCACTTTTAAATCCCCAAATCTTGTGCTCTTTCTCCAGTGCACATCTCTTCTCCAGTACTGATCAATATTTCCAAGCCTTGTACTAGGGAGCAAACCACAACTGCGCCGCAGGATTTGCTCTCGTGACGCCGAAGCAAAGCTCTTCTTTACCACTGCCCGCAAGCTGCATTCGCTCGGGGCCTGCCATGCCAATCAGGAAAAATCACCAGGGGGGCGGATGAGGCCAGTCCACTTCTCTGTTGCTGGAAAAATTAAAATTAGAAGTCACATCTGGGTGAAGAACTCGCGGTGCCTGGCCCGCAGCGGTGTGTGCTCCCTCTGCCGTCGCTGCCGCGCAGTGAAGGGCTCCGGGCAGGGCTCTGCAGGAGATCCTTAAAGCAGGAGTTTTAAGAGATGATGAGGATGCTCTTTGCCTGGGCAGGGGCGTCCAGATGCAATGCTCCTGGCAAGTAGAAAGGCAAGCTGGAGAAACTGATGGTAAGTGAACTGTAGGGAGGAAGGTGTGCTGTGGTGATTGCCCTGGAGCCCCTTAGTCACGTTAAACCTGTGCTTCAGAGGTTTGGTTGGGGATTCAGAGAAAAAATATTTGGCAGAGTGCAGAATCAGGACGGGTCTGCATAGGGGGAGGTTTTATTCTGAAGTATTTGTAATGCATACACCAACTCATACCAGCATTGCTGCTTGTTGTAGAGAAGATGCAGTGTCATTAAGAAGTTAGCTGGAGAAAGGTGGTGATTTTTATCTCAGTTCCCCTGCAGCATTAGCTCGAGCCCTCAGCCAGCCCCGAGGGGCCCTGCTTTCCCATCCAGGAGATTTAACTCATAACAAAACATTGTGTGAAAGGGGCAAATCTGTCACAAGGTCTGGGACACGTTTGGGATGTGCTGGGCTGGAAGCAGAAGCCCTGGCACAGTCCTGCCTCTCTCATCACCCCCCAGGGCTTGTCTCAGAGAGGTGCATGTCCTGAAAGCAGGCAGAGACAGAGAACTGCCCGTGCTCTTTTGTGGTGCAGATAAGTGACCAAATCCCCTGGCCAAAGCCTTTGTGGCACACAGAGTGGTTTGTTATTAATTTTGTACATTAAAGAAAATCATCAACCATTGTCTTTCCCAACACCAGATCCCTTGCAAACTGTAAACTGAATCTTGTTCAGCTGTAAATTAATCTTTGGGCTCCTCAAAGTTGCTGTTGATGAATTTGTAAGTTGTCTGATGTCCAAGGTATTGGCACAAGGACAAAACACCTATGGAGAAGTCGTCCACACAAATGGCTTTTCCATACCTCCATCCATGACTGCTAACATTTCCTTAAGCCCCAGACAATGTGTCTGTCTGTGACATGCAGTAGCCATGCCTGGAGATTTCATGAAGGTACCAGATCCAGTGCCAGGTGCTGCATTTCAAAATGAGCACATGAGGAAGAGTGCAGTGCTCACATCTGAGAGGCCATGAGCTTCTCCTGGGTTATCTGACATATCTCAGACCAGCCTGGTGCTCCAGCCCATGTCAGTGTGTGATTTCATAGACCATAAAATGGTTTGGTATGGAAGGACCTTAAAGATCCTCAAGTTCCCTGTCCATGGCCAGGGACACTTCCCGCTAGAACGGATTGCTCAAGGTCCCAGCCCCATCCAACCTGGATGTGAACACTTCCAGAGATGGGGCATCCACAACTGCTCTGGGCAACCTGTGTCAGTACCTCACCACCCTCACAGTAAAGAATCTCTTTCTTATATCTGATCTATATTTACCCTCTTTCATCTTGAAACTGTTACCCCTTGTCCTATCACTACACTCCCTGATGAAGAGTCCCTCTCCATCTTTCCTGTAGGCCCCCTTTAAACACTGGAAGGTCACTATAGGGTCCCCCAGAGACTTCTTTCCTCTGGGCTGAACAACCCAACTCTCTAAGCCTGCCCTCGTAGGAGAGGAGCTCCATCCCCCTGGTCATCTCTGTGGCCCTCCTCTGGACCCGCTCAGCCTGGTCCATGTCTTTCTTATGCTTGGGGCTGCAGAATGACTTGCACCATTGTTTATCTCACCTTAGAAATATGACTCAAATTCTTGTCTGGTGATTAGGAGAGTTCCCTGGGTCAGGACACTCTCTGTATACTGGCAAAGTGTGTCAGCAAAGGAGAAATAACTCCAGTTACTGCTGGGCTGTGTATTTAAAACAAGCCATTTACCATATCCTTAATTCAAAATGCGTTCAACTGGGGAGCTGTATCTTGCACCCAGAAATGCTGGTGGCTGTCTCTGCTCACCCCAGTCAGGCTGTGCAGGTAACATTTCTCCTTGTGGATGTGTTGATGGGAAGGATGCAAGTTCCTTCAAAGCCCTCCATGCCTTCAGGGCCAATCCCATGGAAAAGGACCCAGAGGACAGCAGCTGGGGACGTAACTGCATGTTTTCTCAAAGTGGGGAGAACAGCAAAATTGGCAAGGGGCCAGCGGGAAGTATTTGTAAACACTTTGTAAATGATCCAATTTTCCCAAGCATCTGTTCACAACTCACTTGCCAGCTCTGTGGATCTGATGCAGGTTGCTCAAATGGCTAAGGCTGGAAAAGCCCCAGACTCACTGTGACTTCGACCCCATCACCAAAAGCAATTAATTTGCAGCAGCTTCACTCTGACAACACAGGCTCTTTAAAATAATCAAACCCGTCACCACGAAGATGCCTGCATTGTTATTGCATTGCTTTCTGGAGCAATGTGCTCCAACCCAGGGACACTTTCAGCTGGCCTTTCATCAGCATCATTTGCCATGGTGAGATGATGTCTGCTTTCATCCAGGAAAGATGCCTAATGGAGTTGAAGTTTGTGCTTTTGCCATGCTGGAGCTAGGGCTAATCAGGACTAAAACCTAGTTTGGTCCTACTTAAGTCAACAGCAGTGGAAACAAGTGTTTTCCATAGGGGGTTAAACACGGTGGTGAGCCTGACATAGTTTCTAGGTCTTTGGATAAAGACCGAGCTAGGGAATTGGCCGTAGCCTGTCAAGGCAGAATGACCTCATATGATCTCTGATTTCTGTGTCCTGCTCTGCCTTTTTCCACTGAAAATCATCAGCTTTTTAAAACAAACAAACAAACAAACAAACCAAAAACAATAAAGAGTTTCTCCTTAATAGAAAACCTGAAAGGAAAGCAAAAGGACATCAGTCTCTACAGACTTGAGCAAAAAATGATGACCCAGCAGGATATTTAGTGTAGCTGTCCCAGCTAAATCTTCATCTGCTTTATTTTTCTTCTCTCCAGACTGGGTAGGAATCACAGGACGAGGCCTCCATTTCCAGCATATACTGGGACTCTCTATAGATAGCCTGGATCTGCAGGCTGGACAGCTTACCGTGTAGTTGGAGAGAAGGCAGAAAGAGCAGAAGAGATCTGCCTTTTCTTCACCCTGTGTTGGCTCATTCTCCTAGAGAGCACGAGGTGCTGCCCATTTCCTACCATCAGTTGGGGATTTCACCCAGCTAATTCCTCCTTACTGGAGGACATGGGGATGCCTTTGATTCCCACTTTTCTCTCCGTCCAGTAAGTCAGTCCTTACGTGAAAAGTGAGCTCAGGCCTTGTCCTGAGGTCAGCAGCACTGGGCATGTGCCAGACTTTGGCCAGTTGGGTGCTTCCATCACTGCCCATCATGCCATGCTTTCATGCCCCGACCTGAAGTTTTCAGACGTAATATATTAATATTTTTTTCAGGTGGAGCTGATACCATTTGTGGCTTCTCATCTGTTTGTCCTGGTGCTAATAATTAGAGCAGCAAAAGGCTAGGGAAGCACGCCTGGCAAGCCTGCTGCCTGGGAAAGTAAAACTCTCCTGCCTCGGGGAGGGTTTCATCAGCCAAAGGAGAAATTGCCAAAAAAAAAAAAAAAAAAAAAAAAAAGAAGGAAAAAAAAAAAACAAGACCAGCAGCCTTTAGACAGGCTGTGTCTGTCACAAGGACAAAATGTCTTTCCACGGAGTTCTTGATACAGAGAGGAAATGTAACAACTCTGTTAGGAAGCAACCACAGAAAAGCCTTGGAAGGAAGGAATTACAGTATGTTGGGTCAACAATTTGTGATCCCCTGCTAAATATAGGAGATTTTATTGCTTCTGACTCCACTATCCTACATCACCATCACCAGGAGTCATTTACCTGGTTTTAACAAGATTATGTGGTTGAACGGGAAAATCAATTCCTAACTGAATTACTCAGAAAAAACTATGGTTTGGTTTTTGGGTTTTTGGTTGTTTGGGTTTTTTTTACCATGCAGACTCCTCTATAAATGCATTTTGGAGTTAAAAGACCATTCAGACTTCAGCTTGGCCTTGCATCAGCGACTTCATGGGCTTGGGGTTTATTTTTGGACAGTGCAGGCTCACTGGGTGTGGTCCTTGCTGTGGGGATGCTCCAAAGGAATTAGTTGTGACATTGCCATCTTGTTGTGTACACCAGGGAGTGGTGGTAGGTTAATGAAAATTAGTTTGTTTTATTCTTTTCCTGGTCTCTCTTTCACTTCATCTATCACCTGTTTTGTTTCTTGCTAGGAAAATAGATGTGAAAGCATTTGTTTGGTTGACTACAGACCAGCCTATTGCTACAGATGAGCAAGAAATTCCCCAATCAAACCTCCTCACTCAGAGAAAAAGCAATTTCCGGCATCTAGCTTATTGCTGGCAGCTCATGAGGTGGAGGTGGTGGCACAAACCCTACCTCAGCACTGGAGATGAACTTGCAGGAGAGAGGATGCTCACCTAAACAGGACCTCATGGTCACAGCCTTGAACCAAGAGGGAACAGTTATTCCCCCCTAAACGAATCTCTCAGACAGAGTCCCCGTATTCTGCTGTGCTGAATCATGACTGTCTCTAAGATGGAAATACCTGCTTCCTTCACATGATAAAGCACAAAGCTCCTTAGCAGAATCATTGCAAATGTGGGTTTATTTGGGTTTTTTTCCCTTTGTCAAAGCACAGCAACTTTTCTTTGATGTTTCCCACAGCTTTGATGGTCACACCTCCAGTTACAGCAATTTCCATAAAAGATTTCAGGCTTTTCTGGCTTGGAAGAAGCCTGTGTCATTTTTTTTATGCTGTAGGTAAGAATAAAAGCAATCTTGTTTACATTTGTAATGTATACTGTGAAAGTTTTCCTTGAGAGCTTGTATTGATGAAAGTTGGGCGAACAGAACTGTCTTGTGGTTAATGTACCTTGGGGCCTTTTGGGCTCATCAGTGCAATTTTTTTTCTTCTACTTGTCATTAACCTGCCTATAGTTGTTTTGTGATCTTGATTTAAAACCAATGAAGTCTCAAGTGGAAAGCCTGGGTTAATTTTCTTGGGAGTCAGTAGACTCTCTACTCAAGTTCCCAGTAGCATATTATAATGCTGGGAATTAACTGGAGTGTTTTTTTTCTTGTACCCAAGCAAGCAGAATTCTGGACTCAACTTAATATGTAATAAAATCAGAATGATACCTATGGGATAAAAGGCAACACATGCCTTGAACCAGCATGGTAAAAATATCTGTAAGAACTTTGAAAAAAAATGGCTCATATGCATCAAATACATAAATAAATAAATAAATAAATATTCTTCTGGTGTTGTGTTATGGGAATAGAAGTAGAAGGAGCCCTTCACTAGGCAGGTTTCTATACCAAAAAATTGGAAAACATGCATTATTTCCAGGACCAAGTTACAGATTATTCTGCTGGTTACACACAGAGAACATTACCTGCTTTTAAAACACACTCTATTTTTACCCTGGTGTCTATCAAATCCAACTCACCCCTGGAGCACTCGATTTACACCAGCATACAAGAGAGCAGAGCTTGACTGTGAAGAGCCAAAGGGGAATGGCAGGGCACAGGCACATTTTAGGTTAAGCCTATGTGTTTTTTAAAATATTATTCAAGTTTTATAGTTCTCTGAGCTCTCAGTGTGATGGCACAGACCAGATGATTTCATGATCTTGTGTTGGGTTATGGACAATGTGCTTTGCAGTATTTTAGGCAAATCACATCCCATGAAAGCAGCTAGAAATAGTCCACTAGAAACCCTCTTGCCATCCCAAGGGGAGATAAAGACCAAAGGAAAAGAGCTGTACCAGAGATGCTCTGAGCCTACACTGCCCTGCATTCCTGTTTCCAGACTCAGACCTTAGGCAAGAGCACTGGACAAGAATAGAGCAGGGTGTTAAAGGAAGCTTTGCCCAATGTTCAGGAGGCCTGTGCATCTGCTGCCCTTGTTCAGAAAGCCTTTGTTCTCACACGTGTAACTACACCAGAGTACAGCAATACAGTTCCCACAGAGAGTGCACAACATTTCCTCTGAAATCCTTACAAAGCCCAGGATATAGCATGGAAACAGCAAGAAGCACACAGAGGAGACAGACCTTGCCAAACTGTGAGGAAGGAGGACATCAGTCTCTGCTGCTTTGGAAACCCAGGGGATCAGCACTGGGTTGCTGGTGCCACTGGTGGGTCCTTCCATGGATCATTGCTGCTGATGTCCCTCGGTGGGGATGGCCAAGAAAGTCCTGGCTGCACACTTACTTCAATAATGCAGTTTGGTCCATCCTCCTCTGTGCAGGAGGATACAGGAAACAGAAGTTTGGTCCATCCTCCTCTGTGCAGGAGGATACAGGAAACAGAAGTGACCCAGGACTTCTTAACTGTTGATAAAACCAGTAAAAGGGATGCAGGCTGTGGGCAGCAACACCAGGCACAAGGCTGCAGAGATAGGTCAGGCTGTATGGGCATAGCAAAAGGCTCTCTCTCCTTCCCTCCATCCTTCCTTCATTTTTTCCCTCCCCTCATCTTTTCTTGCCTCTATCCATCCCTCCCTCCATCACTCTGTCCTTCCTTCCCTCTATCCTTCCTTCTACCCTTCCTGCACTCTCTGCCTCCATCTTTCTCTCTATCGCTCTCCCCTTCCCTCCCCAGCCCTCTTTCTTTCCCTCCATCCCTTTCTCCTTCCCTCTATCCCTTCCTCCATTCCTCCTTCAAACCCTCCATCTCTACCTCTTTCCCTCTGTCCCTCCATCCCTCATCCTTCCATTCCTCCCTTCATCCTTCTATCCTCCCTCCCTCCCTCCAACCCTCCATCCTCTGGCCCTCCCAGCCCTCCTGGGCCTTTTCAAACAGGCTCCCCCATTCAAAGAGGATTTCTCCACGCCAGGCCGATCAGGGGGATTAAAGAGCAATTAAACCCGATAAATTATCTGCCTGAAACATTTTTTCAAAGTGGCCACTGTGCTGGAGCAAAGTCCCTGTCGCTTCATTTCCCCTGTGAAGGGGGATCAGGGCAGATCAAACCCCAGCGACCCGCTGACCTCCACCTCAGCCTGGGCATGCCGGCAGTGAGGGACCCCGCGGCGGCACCGCGCTCCCCTCACCACACACCACAGCAACTGAAACCCAGCCTCTCCTCCTCTTTTGGCAGGGCTTTCACCTTTAGAAAGCATGAAGGATGTCTCCCAGGCTGAGGCAAGCGAAGCAGCACTGTGAGCAGCCTGCCTCCTTTAAGGCTGAACAACCTTTGCCTCCAAAGCTCCCAGAAATGGTTGTCCTAATTTCTCTCCAATTCGATCTTCTGTGGCTACTTTTGTGAAGTCTCCAGCTGTCTCTCGCCTCAAACACTTTCTGGTTTTTGCTCGATGGCAGCAGCCAGAATAAGGGCTTTAATGACAGTAATCTGAAGTGTCACCAGTCTAGAAATGAAACCTACACCATTTCCCAGGGATGCTCCAAGGCACACTGTGTTTTCTAGCTGGGTGCTTTGAGCTAGTGTCCAGTCTTGGGTTGTTGTATTGGTTCTTCCCCTCTGCTTCCTCACTCAGGGGGCCATAATATTCCTCTTTTTCTTGTTAGTCCCATGCTACTGCTCAACTCAGATGCCAGTTCCACCTATCCCCTCAGAGCCCAGTTGACTACCTGTCCTCCACAGGCTCCCATCACATGGCTTTACCAGTGAAAGGGGCTCAGCCCCATGGAACTTCTCCAGATTTTGGGTGATGTAATTAGAATCAGAATCCAGCCCCCAGGACATGATCATTGATTTCAATAGAGAGGTTAAACAACCACATGCATTTCACTGGTTTTCTTCGCCACACCTTCAGTCCATTACTTAGAATAGGAAAAGATGAAAAAAAAAAACAATTTAAAAATAAAAGTCTGATGATACATAAGTGCCTCATATGGATAGATGCTAATGTGTCATGTTAATGCACTACAGCATTCACCCAAAAGCTTGTGAAAACAATACTGCTCTGTGTGGGAGCACAGAGCCATGTATGGCCCTGCAACCTGTGGGAAGGAGAGAAAGCAAGGACAAAAATAGTTTCTAATAAACTAGTTAATTGAACATAACTGTGAGGACAAGGATCAGTCAGATTGCTAGGAATACACTTTTAAAGAAGGTTAAAATGTTGGGTTTCTACAGCACTGCACAACTGTATCCAGATTTTGTGTCCTTGCTGGAGTCCCCAGTGTGGAAGTCCAGCTCTTGTACCTCAAGTCCAGTTATTCAGAAAGCAGTTTGACCAAAACTGGGTTGCTCAGCTCTTCAGACAATGAATCATCTCCTTCCTCTGGCCCTTGTGCTCTACCAACAGCCTTGGAGCTGTTGGGTCAAAATACCCCTCAGTTAATAAATAAACAATCAGCACATGGAGAGGTTCTGAAAAGACCATATCTAGATAAAGAAGTTGATCCTCACCGCTCAAGCCCATGGACAGCTCAAACAATAACCTGAAAAGCTCACTTAAATAAGAAACAGATTTAATTTTCTTTGGCTGTGTTTTTGACTTCTCTGCATTTAATTACCTTACATGGCTTAACAGATTAATTACATGCCTGCAAAGAGAAAACTATAAGCTATGAAAGATCTCCAAAAATTTGACCTGGTATCATGCACTCCTTGAGGGCAGATCAGCACTAACATGACCCATGTGTCCAACAGCATGTGTCAATACTGTGAAACACTGCACACTCCTGGTGAGATGCTTATGAATAGCCTGCAGGCTGAGAGTGACTTCAGGAATGCTCCCTCAGACAGTGAAATTCCCCCCATCCTCAAAGCTGTATCTCGGTGAGATACACACAGCATCCTTCACCCTAGAGGCACCTGAAAGGTCCATACTCTTTTGCAAGGAGATAGAATTTGCTTGACATCTGCACTGGACATTGTCCCACCATCAGTTTTACTTAAACTAAACCAACAAGTATGGATCTGTTTTGCCCATAGTTAGGAAAGACCTTTGATCATTAGCTGTAGAAACTGTGAACTGGAGACTGCTCTGTGCTGTAGGGCTCACAGTGTAACTCAAGCACAGATAGAGCACAGAAGAGATACCTGTTCAGGAGAGAGCACTCTGCTTTATGCTGAAGCATAAAGCAAAAGGTGATGTGATTCATCCAAAGACATGAGGAAGCTTGTTGCAAAATGGAGATTTCATCACAGAACTCTTCCTCTTCCCTTTTCTGGAAGAGGAGAAAAATGCAAGACATCCATGTCCTACGAGGGTTTGTCAGCATTAGCTGAGGGCACATAGATATTTAGGGGCCAAAATAACTTGAAATCATACTTCCTGCTTAGAGGTATTTGACAGCAGAGGGACCCATGGCATGTAGTATCTGTTTCCACCCAATCCCATCCATTTCAGCTGATACACTTCTTGTTCAACCCCCTCACCAAGCAAGCTGTTCTGCCCAGGGTGCCTCTCCTCGCTCCAACAGCCACCATCCCTCTGAACACCACAACATCCTTGTGTGTAACAGCAAGGAAAACACAACTCTATCTCATTTCTGTTACCTGCACCCACATCTCTCCTCTGGTGATTCTTCATCTTCTTCATCTTCCTCTGCTGGGAAGCTTGTGGAGATTACTCTTCTCCTTTCCCTGTGTCCATGTTCCCAGTCAGAGGCTCACTGAATAACCCAGATGTCATTGCAACGCTCCTGCTATTGGGTGTAATAATGCTGCTGGGATTATTTTCCTCCTTCTATAACTGATTCATTAAATTGATTTCACAAGGAACTTCTATTCCTGCTCACAGCACTGTCTGTAGCATGCCAGGAATAAACAGCATTATTTACATTTGTGTTTGCCCACACCAAGGCTGACTGTACCTCCATAAATATTTATAGAAGCAGTGTGTCCCTACAATACCTAGTCAATTCTTGGTGAGTTGTGTGTGCCAGGCTTTCTGGTCTATGCTGTGGTTTTATATAAAACTAGTGATGCAGAAAGGGAAGGAGAAAGGGAAGGACAAGCTCCTAGTCCACATGAGACACTGGTGCTTGCCTGAGTGAGGAGAGTCCACGCTGCTGGGTGGGGTCCCACAAGACAGGACAGTTTGCAGATGCTACACGTCACAAAAGTCCCACAGGTTGAAGGACCTGTGGACGCAGCCTCAGATGGGTGTGGGAACCACTTCTGCTCAAGGTAATACAGCTCCAGTGCCTGTGAGTGAAAGGGTGAATGAATTTGCTATCCTCAAGCAGTTACTATGGCAGGCAAAGAGCCTTGTATCATCTCCAGTGAGCATGGCTGCGCATTCACTATCCAGGTTGCAAGGGGATATTTACTGAATGACAGTAATAAACCCCCAAACCAAAACAGGATAATGTCAGAAATTCCCTCGGACAATTCAAATGCACATATTTTAGGACAGGAGCAGCCACCCACTCATCCATTCTTGTTCTGTGCTTGCACATGCTTTCCAAATTACAAAGACAATGCAGCCGCTGCACTTTGGAGAAGAAAGCGAGAGTAGTTTTGGGGACTGGCAGTGCCAAGTAGAAGCAGCAGAGTGCTGGCTCCATGCTACCCAAATGTCACAGAATCCTGAGACTTCAGGGAAGGGTGGGAGAGATGGTGGAGACACAAATCATTCTGCTCAGGGTCAAGGCAAGAACATGTCCACCTCACTAGCTTTGGCCTCAAACACTGTGCCCAGTAAATGTCCCACATGTTCCTGTGCAGCCCAGGTAGAAATGTCCCTGGCGATGCTCAGGCCTTGGTGTGGTGATGGGGTAACTGCACTATGCTGCTCTTGGACCCCTGAATGGGTCAGGCAGATCCTTATCCCAGGAAGCATGGCCAGTCCTGTCTCTTCTTCCAAATGCTCTTCCTCTGGGACATCTCCTCAGGGTTGCAGGGAAATGTCCCTGTCACTCACTTGTGCTGTCATCACCCGAGGAGCAAGGGGAGTGTCACTACTGGCACTTTCCCCTGCCATGGGGGGATCACATATTACCAGGGATGTCCTGAGCACAGGACAGTCTGGGGACAGTCTGGGACCCAAATGCCAGCTAGAGCAAAGAGATGTTTGCATGCCTATTAGGGATGTTGGCAACCCTCTTAGCAGTAGAAAAGATGTATTTCATCCATAGTGAGACTGCATCTGCATCTCCCTCTCCTTAGTGGCCTACAGAAATGGCCCTGGGCTTCTTCACAGGGCAGGGTTGGGCAAAGCCCCAGTTTGGGATAGGTGAGGGGAGTGGGCTGTGCCCATCCAGAGGGGCAGGGGAATGGAAAAGGGATTAGGCAGGCAGAGGACATGCTGGGGGGATGCAGCCCCCTTTGCCAGTGTTGACTCCAGAGCCCCGCCCGGGCTGCTGTTCATGCCTGAGACCAGCCAGGATGCTGCCTTTGTAGGGAGACAAAGGGAAGTGCACCCGCATCTCTCATGCTGACCTGCCCTTACCAGGGACTGTTATTCTGCAAAACCAGCAGCAGGCATGGATGGATGTGGAAGGGGGGAAGGGGAGGTTGGGGGTGATTGTTTGCATGGTCCTGTCCCCTTCCATAGCTCAGCTCAACTTCCCAGAAATAGATGGCACAGCCTTCTTCCCCCATCTCCAGCAAGGAGCAGGGCCCCCCATTCCCATTGCCCTCTGTATTCCATGGCTCTTCATGTTCCACCTTCCGCTTGAGCTGCAGTTCTGGAGGGGCTGCTTTACCCACCATGATGCTTCCTGTTGGATGACACAGAGGATGTGAAGTTTGGGCGTTGAAGAAAACCATTTCACCTCTTTGCACCCACTGCCTTCTCTGACAGCTGAAAGGTGCCTGTGTGGGAGCAGGGACTGCTTGGGGCCCAGTAGCCTCCTCCAGCCCTGGCCCTCAGCATCGCACTTTCTGCCCTCCCCCCCACCTCCCCCCAGCAGCCCTTCTTCCAGGTTTTGGGAGGCTCCAGCGCTCCTTTCCCTGCGAGGTGGAAAGATCACTCCTTTAATCTCGCCCCTAACCCCGTGACCTTCCTCCCTTAAGGAGCTTTTCCCCTTCATGTCACTGCTTTTTAAAGCCTCCTTGACAAATAAAAGCAATTTCCTTTTGGAACTGTAACTATGACATGGGGAGATGCGCCTTTTTTTTTTTTTTTTTTTTAGACAATAAAGGGGTAAGAATGGGGGGCCAGCTCCCTTTTGGTATTTGTATTCGCCCGGGACTGTTTGTTTAGATACTTTACATAAGACAGTAAACACCAGGCAAGTTAAAAGCTTTAATTAAAAAAGGTGGTGAGCTGAGGAGGGGAGGAAAAAGGGGAAGAAAAAAAAAAAAAAAAGCGCCTTTGAATTTACACAGCGACTTAGCGAAGCAGCCCCAGACAGAAAAGACAAATACATCTCAGGGATCCAGGAAACGTAGAGGACAAAGATAACGACTAAGGCGATATCTACCTATAGAGCACGACCGCTCAGCACCACGCTCCCGTGCACTCCTGCAGCCCACCCTGCCCTGATACCCCACGGATGGGCTGGAGATAGCCCTCTCCCATTTTTGCCTCCTGTAAAATATCCCTGCGAGGAAATCGAGAGAGATCACACCCTTTTCCCTACCGCCCCGCAGCCTGGCTTTGAAGTTCCTGAGGGCTTTTATTATTCTCCCAGGCCTGCGTGCGGAACTGGCAGGTCCTCAATGGCCCCCGCCTCGTCACTCGGGCGGTATTGGAGCGACGCGCTGGAGCAGAGCCGGGCTCCGGGCTCTGATCGCTGGGCTGGCAAGGCTCGCTGCCCCGGCACA